>JACEFZ010025769.1:90000-127500 GCA_014155875.1 Cepaea nemoralis
GATTATTAAGGGGAGGGCAATTCGAAAATGGAAGAAATAGACTGGATATAACAAAACGGGGAGACTTGAGACTGAAGTTAACTAAATTGGAACCTGACATAAAATCTCTTTGCAGCAAGCATCAAGCGCAAGGATCTCACTAAATTTAAATAATTATTAATAATTAAAATTATTTTGTACTTGAATTTCAGTTCTCCATTATATGTTTTGAAAATTTACTTACTGTGTTTGCTCAATAATTTCCTAGCGATTATCGGTCCATTGGCTAGGATCGGGAGCATTTGCTGCTCTCCACCCCCCCCCCCCCACCCCCAGTAGTGCGCCTGGTCTGGTCGGGGGCCGGAATGATCAAATAAAAACCCATCACATATCTTCACCTTAGATGTGGGCCTGGTGGACCACTGTGGGCAATAGCTCACAGTGAGACTAAGGGTCCACACAAAAAAGGGAGAGCGGGGGAACCAGATTTTTTTTTTTTTTGGGGGGGGGGGGGAATAGATAGACAGAGATAGAGATAGGGACAGTCCGTAAAAGAAAGGGGGCATAAATAGACTTAACTGTTAACAAGGATATGACTCCTCAGAATTTGTTTTGTGTAATTTAATTTGATATTACGCTGTTGGATAACACATACTGGAATCCTATACTCGAGTGATATCATGATAGTTTTAATATAAAGATTATAAGTGGTGGCGTATTTTGCTTCTTTATTACGTGTATTTTATATTCAGTATAATGCAATATAATAACAGTATAAAATACCTGCACCACCTTGAGGAATATTTGCCATTTGGCAATTTATTTGTTACTCTGGTTTCTCTTCACAACGAATAAATTTAAATCTTCAATTATTAAAAAGAACAATCACATCCGGTGTCAACACCACGTGTAGATTTGGATTAAAGATTTTCTCTTTCACGGATTATTTAAACATATCAGTGATATTAATTTTGTGGAAGTGAATTCGATAGTGTATCACCACGTGTAGATCTGGATTAAAATTTCCTCTGTCACGGATTATTCAAATATATCAGTGATTTCAATTTTGTGGAAGTGTTTTCGATTGTTTTCACCACGTGTATCTGTATCTGTGCTTCCGTATTGAAGATTTCCTCTGTCACGGATTATCGAAGATGGAAAACCAAATTGTTAAACGTGTCAAAGTCAACACGAAGTGAAGGTTTCGAGGGAGGAGCGTTCCATCAAGCGAACACACTTGTGTTTTCTATATCAGGACCTCATGTATTCCGGTTCAACTACTCGCTGATGGCGAGCGTCTTGAGGGGGCCTTGCGGGATTGGTAGGGAAGGGATAAAATCCATCTACCGCTTTCAGGACCCTAAAAGATGGTACGCTACGCTAACACCGGAAGCAAAGGCGGCTCATTATGAACGGCTTCACGGGATGAAGCATGAACTGCAGGATCCTAAAGTAACTATTGTAATTGAAAACATAGAGAAGGAAAAGACCAAGGCTATGATTCACTGGATGCCTACAACCGCAAAGATTGAGACAGTGAAGCAAATAGCCGCGGATATTTCGGGAGATATAAACGCGGAAGTGCATAAACTGAAAAACAGCACGGACAAGTGGTTATTTCTGTGCAACCCGAAAGAACCTCTGCCACATTACGTGGACATGGAGTTGGACGGGGTAGAAGACAAGCTACACCGTCTCTTCATCACAGTTCCGGGGCGCCGTACGGCATGTACAGTCTGTGGGGAAGACTCCCACTGGAGTAATAAATGTCCGGCCAAAGTACAAACCCAGAAGGCACCTATACTGGCACAAAAAGTCACCTCGAACTCCCAGACAGATCAACATGGTAAGGAGGATGAAGACGGTTTCCAGCTGGTCAGTCGGAAAAGGGGACGCTCAACCAAGAGCCTGTCTGACGGTGAGAGCTCGACACCTCCAGCCTGCCAAGCACATGTTACCACGCTGCCGCCCCTCAACAACCACGACTACCCTACACCGCCTGAAGCGCACAGGTCAAACAAAAAGAAATGCGTAAGTAATTATACTGAACAGATAACGACCAGCGCCATGACCGAAATAGACTGTGATAACATTAACACACCACCACGACAAAGAAACCTGTCAGATTCTTCACCACGCCTCGTTATTGACTTAGAGATTTCGAGCCCGGCGAAGGAATCTACTGACAATCTCCAGAAATGATAACAGGAATACAGACAGTTTTGAAACAAGAAACATAATTATGCTCAACCGTTTCTTATTTTACAACAAAAATGGCAGCGGAAATTAAAATAATGAGTATTAACATTCGAGGTATAAGATCCAAAATGAATCATCTTATACCACTCATACACAAATATAAACCTGATTTTATACTCATTCAGGAAGCTAACGTTAAAACCGATGAACACGCATCATATATCACAACATGCTTAGGTCTAAGACACTCATGTTTTAGTCTTAGTACTCAACATATCGGATTGGGTACAGCAATAATACAGACATCGGACAGGTGGCAGATTATAGAGAAGGACAGGGACTGCCAGGGTAGGATAGCTATAGTACAGGTGAGAAATAACATAAATAAATACACAATTGTCAACATACACGCACCGCCTGACTACAGAAATCAGCTGCTCTTCTACCAAACACTGGAAAATTTATTATCACGCTCATATCGGGGTCACAACATCATTCTAGGGGGTGATTTTAATTGCGTACTTTCGGCGCACGACCTTATAAATGGAGATGTAAGAATGCAAATTAGAAACACAACGGGGGAGGAGGAACATCAATTAGACACATTGCAAACAATTTTAGATATCCATGGGCTAACAGACGCATACAGGCAGATGCATCCCCATGGAACAGATACAACACACACAAACAACGCGCATAACAGAGCAGCGCGATTAGATAGAATTTATGCGCCCATAACACATCATATAACACAAGTCAAGCATTTACAGGAGACACTGAACTTCACAGATCATAAGGCGGTAGTTGCAACAATAAACACAGTACAAGCAACACCACATCTTAGAAGATCTCCCCATTGGAAACTGAACTGCACACTTTTACAAAATCAGGACTATGTAGATTGCATAACAAAACTGATCCTCACATACACAAGCGATATACCGGAGGGTAAAGCGCGAGAACTCTGGGAAACACTTAAACAAACTATACGAGAGAGAACACAAACACTAGCAGCAGTAATACACAAGCAAAAACTACAACAAGAAAAAGTATTGGAAAATGCAATTAAGCTCTTACTACAGACAGACAAAAATTCACCACACATCATAGCATTACAGGAAGAACTAGATCTCCACAGACATCATCGATTTCAGGGGGCTTTACTGCGAACAAAGTTACAAACTATAACACAAGAGATACCGAGTAAACAATACCTAGCTTTAGAACAAAACATACAGCGCAGCAGACAAATAGGCCAGATAATTGACAGGGAAGGAAATATACAAGTCGAGCCACAACAAATAGCCATAGCCTTTGAAGATTATTACAGGAACCTTTATACAGAGGAAAACACACAGGCGCACGTGCAAGAACACTTTATGAAATTCACAAAAGAACTCACAGAGGAACAGAAACTAACACTAGATACTGAATTAACACTAACAGATATAACACAAGCGGTTCATGGAATGCAGAAGGGCAAATCGCCTGGCCCTGACGGTATTACTGCTGAATTCTATCAGTTTTTCTTTCCTCTTCTAGGTCCCCTTTTACTAGCAGTATTCTCTGAATCTTTCCACAAACATGAACTCCCATCCAGTTTCAACACGTCTTACATCACTCTTATTCCGAAGGAGAACACTGACAAGACACTTTTAAAGAGTTACAGACCTATCTCGCTTTTAAATGTAGACTACAAGATTTTAACAAAGACTTTGACGAATAAATTGAAACCAGTAATGGCATCTCTCATTCATGAAGACCAGCAATGTAGTGTGCAACACCGGAATATCCAGCAACACACACACTTCATAAGGGACATCATCAACTACACACATCTGAAAAACTGTCAGTCCTCAATTCTCTCTTTAGATCAAGAAAAAGCATTCGACAGAATATCTCACTCATACCTCCACAAAACTCTCTCACACTGCAACGTGGGAAATTATTTTCGGACATGGGTCAAAATTTTATATTTGAAACCGGAAAGTCGGATTCTATTAAACCATACCCTAACCAATTCCTTCAGGTTGACTAGGTCAGTGAGACAGGGATGTCCCTTGTCCCCTTTACTGTACGTTGTCGCTCTAGAGCCACTTCTAGAAAAGATACGACAGGACGACAATGTCAGGGGTACGTTCATACCAGGGAAGGGTGAACAAAAGCTGCGTGCTTATGCGGACGATACCATTTTCTTTCCGACCACTGAAAAATCTGTACGGATCATTTTGGAGACGTTCTCGTTTTTCGGCAAAGGGAGTGGGGCAAAATTAAACGTCCAAAAATCTACTATAATGGGCTTAGGTAAATGGAAAAATAAGGCGGATTTTCCATTTGACTTAACATCAAACAATCTTATAAAAGTGTACGGAATAGTCTTCCCATGTCAACCAAATCAGACACACAAAGACACTTGGCAAAATCTAGAGAAGAAAATAACAGATATGTTACAGAGATACAAATACAAAACAACTACCATATTTGGTAGAAGTACCATTGTTAATACATATATAATTCCAAAAATACTATATCTGTGCACAGTCCTAGATCCCCCACGTCAAACTGTCACAAACATAAACAAAGAGATTAGACGCTTTGTGTTTGGCAGCACCATCTACAGTATCAAACATACTACACTCATGCAAGACAAAAAAGATGGAGGTATCGCCCTCCAAGACATAACAACCAAAATACAAGCACTTAGGATCAAACACGTAGGTGAAATCCTACAACACCCAGTAAAACACCCTTTAGCACACTATTACATTGGAATTAGGCTATCTTCTTTAAAACCTATTAGGAATACATCCTCACATTATTTTGGCACTCTCCCAACGTTCTACAAAACATGTATTTCAGCCATTAAAGGACATGAAAAATTACTACACAAGAAAACACATACAATCTACAGGCATTTAGTTAAATTACAAGCAACTCCGGTACATCTCAGAATTAAAAGAGGACATAGATATTTCATAAAAGATTATACCGAAATTTTCTCTAATATTCACAACAAGCAGATTACTCCAAAAGCAAGGGAAATTACATATAGGCTTGTTTACAGCATGACCCCAACAACAGAGAGAACAGCAAAAATAACTAAACAAATACTACAGTGTCAGCTTTGTAGACGGAACGTCCAAGAATCAGAAGAGCACATCTATTACGAATGCAACACAATCATGCCAACAAGAAATCTCCTACAAAACATCCTAAACACTCATTTGAAACAAAGAACAGATGTTTACAAAGCAATCATGATAAATTCCATTCCTTACTCCACACAAGACACCCACACAAAGCTACTTGTCCTATTGACAGAGTACAGAAATCTTATATGGACATTAAGAAACAAAGCACTATACAATTACAGAACAATCAACAAAGAAATTGTCCAACAACTTTATCAACAAAAAGTCGCAAACATTCTAATCTTAGCCCCACAAGCGCAAATCTAGTAAAATATTTGGCTGAAGACAGCACATATTACAGAAGAAGCAAATAACTTGTTTTAAATAAAGGATACTACAACTGTAAATGTATTTATTGATGGTATTAATAATCTTACAATTATATCATTATTATTATTATTAATACTATTATTGTTAATACTACTATTATTATTAATTTTCCCATTATTATATTTGAATGTGCAACATGAAATATATTGTGGATGGGTGTCTGTGCCGTTGGCAGTAACATATGTATGCGTCTGTGGGTGGAGGCAGGTGTGTGTGCGTGTGTGGTGCATGAATTTGCACGCGCATGTGTACGTCTGTGTGTGTGTGCGCGCACGCGCGCGTTCGTGCGTGCAGCAGTCTTTAAACCAAGTCGGTACCTTAAGTATTAAAATGATGTTATACGGTAATGATAGTTTTCAAAAGAAAAATATGCACCACCATGTATAAACAAATTCGATGAGCCCTTTAAGTACCCAGTAAGCTAAGGTGGCTTTTAGTGGCCAGGTTTTAAGTCCTTCCCATTGTATAAAAAACCCAGACACTATCACAATTTTGGACCAATTATCTCCCTGGGGACAGACCATGGACCCTAATTGCTAGTAGTAAATCCCTGATTCTTGTCCCCCAAACAAAAGACATCATGGACTAGAGCGTCACCCTGAAATTTGTCATCAGGCAACAACACCAACGGCCTTCGCCTCGGGAGCTTAGTGACCCAGAAATTACAAGGAAGCCACATTTTAATGGAAATGATAGTTTAAAGTTTATTGTCCAAGCGCGGGGCATTTAAATGTACTGCGGTCTCCAGAAAGCATGAGATTGTGTGTGCGTGTGTGTGCGTGTGTATGTGAGAGAGAGAGAGAGAGAGAGAGAGAGAGAGAGAGAGAGAGAGAGAGAGAGAGAGAGAGAGAGAGAGAGAGAGAGAGAGAGATGGACAGGTGTTTCATGCATTCCGCTTGCGGAAGTGGAAGTGAAGCATATGCAAGGAATGTGTATCTACATGCACTATGCCACAAATGTCATATTAACATAACTGTATATATGTATGTATATGTTTTATTCACAATGTCACACTTAACACTAACAAACGGCAACGCTCTGTAATATACACAAACAAAAGAAACACACACTACAACTTGTAAATACATATTGCTTTGTATGAAATAAAAGTTGGGAAAAATTTTTTTTTTTTTTTTAGATTTTTCATCAATGTTTATCATTTTCATAACTATTATTACCATTGCTGTTTGTTATAATTGCTGTTATTACCCTCAGTATGCCTCCTCCTGTCATTATTATTATTATCATCATTAGTAATAAATCAAAACCCCTTTGCCCCCCCTCCCCTTGCTGATGGTTTGATGCTGCCTTTGCTGATACCCACACCGGTTTGGTTCAAATATTTATCCTGCCTTTACCATCATTGCCCAGAGAGGGGGGTAATGGCATTGGTGGAGTGGAACCAAATTGGTGAGAGGGTGGCAAGGGAAACAAAAATGTAAAGACTAAAAATTTGTGCTAATACTGATGCTTGTTTACTTTTTACAATAAGTAATTTTTAAAAAAAACACAAGAGGAAGGGAAAAAATGAATGAACCCTTACAAATAAGACCAAAAAATAAGCAAGGAGGAAAAGAAAACCAACTCCTTTTACTTCTACTATGTTGCAATTTATATGTACCTACTATGCTATGCTAACACCATTCCTAGGAAAATCACTCTAGCAAATGGAGTCACAGTTTTGGAAAGTGGGATCATTATCATAACTATTATCATCATTGCTGTTACTATCAGTACTGTTATCACCCTTAGTAGGTAAATGTTAGTCATCATTATTATTGATGTATTTGGTTTTAGTTGCATTATTAATATAATAACCTTTATTAATATATAACCTCATCTCCCATGAGACCCCCCCCCCCCCCTTCCCTCACTCATGGTTTGTTTGTTGCCTTTGCTGACACCCTCACCCTTTGGTTCCAAAATTTATCCTGCCTTTACCATCTTTACCCATTAGTGTGGTGGGTCAAATGGGTGAGAGTGGGACTATCACTATTTTCATTGCGTACTTATCATTGCATTTATTAGCATTGCTGTTATCACCCTTAGTAGTTTTATTCCTTGTCATTATTATTGTTGATGCAGTTCATGTAAACACCATTCCTAGGATAAGCATTTTAGCAAATGGAATCACATGATTAACTATTATTATCTTTGCTGTCTATTATCTTTGCTGTTATTGTTATCACCCTTAGCAGTTTTACTCTTTGTCATTATTATTATAGATGTATTTAATGTAAACACCATTCCTAAGAAAATCATTTTAGCAAATGGAATCACATGTTTAACTATTATTATCATTGCTGTTACTGTTATCACCCTTAGCAGTTTTAGTCCTTGTCATTATTATTATAGATGTATTTCATGTAAACACCATACCTAGGAAAATCATTTTAGCAAATGGAACCACAAGTTTAACTATTTATTATCATTGCTGTTTATTATCATTGCTGTTACTGTTATCACCCTTAGCAGTTTTATTCTTGTCATTATTATTATAGATGTATTTCATGTAAACACCATTCCTAAGATAATCATTTTAGCAAATGGAATCACAGGTTTAACTATTAATATTATTATCATCGCTGTTTATTATCATTGCTGTTTAACAATAACAGTGTTATTGTTATCACCCTTAGCATTTTTAAATTATTCCTTGTCATTATTAATATTATTATTTATGTATTTGGTTGTTATTTGCATTAGTATCATTGTAATCATTATAAATATATATGGCTTTGTAAACCCGTAAACTGCACATCCCCCTTTCCCACCCTTTTGATACTGTGATTGTTGTCTTTGCTGCCACCCTCGCCGGTTGGTTCTAAACATTTTGTGCACCGCCATGTTTATCGTCACCGATGGGGATGGTACTTGGTATGAGTTTTGGAGCTGGCAGGAGAGCGGGGCGGCAAGGGAAATAATAGCAGCCCACTACCATCACGCTGTTGATATAAAATATTTCCTTACAACAATGTCAATGGAGGAATGTTTAAATGTATAAAATATTTGTAATTTTTGCGCATATGTCACCTACACTTCCACATGCAACGCTCTGTAACAACACGAACAATACAAATGCAAATGTTTCTTAACACTCAATAAACGTTTAAAAAAAAAAATTAGATTTTTCATTGTGGTGATATTTCCGGAACTTCTTCAACAGCAGACATGGCACCTTTTGACAACATGGAATCTGTGGACATCGACCGTTTTCTCGAGGGAACACCGCTTCATAAAAAAGGTACGTTGGTTCTCAATATTACCGGACCTGGCGCGGCGGCCAAAGGCACGCCCCATTTAATTGCCAGCACGTTGCTCGGCCCATGCGGGGTGCCTGCTGGCGGAGTAGCGGACATTTATCGTTACGAAACACCCACACGGTGGTTCGTAAACCTGACCCAAGCTGCCCATGTGGCAGTTTACAAAGGCCTGCATGGCAAGAAAATAAAACTGCCGACGGAGGGACTCGAGGTGTCGATCGAACACTTTGAAAAGGAACGAGAACGTGTGACGATTCATTGGCTTCCCAACACGATTCCTCCAGAGGGAGTCAAGTTCATTGTGAAGCAGACAATTGGTGACGAAAATGCGGAAGTATTCCTCATTCAGTACGGTGGCGGAAAATGGGGAGTCCTGTACACTCCGACAAAACCGATACCACATTATGCCAAGATTACGGCTCCTGGGAAAATCACAGGAGACCACCGTATTATGTTCACAATGGTTGGTCGCCGCACCGAATGTCCTACATGTGGCCTGGACTCACACTGGGCCAATAAATGCCCGAGCCGGAGACAAAAGAAAGGCAATACCCAGCAAACAACTGAAAGACCACAAGAGGAGTTCCCCGCACTCGGGGAAAAACTTCAAACAAATTCGAACCACAAAAAATAAGATGTCGCCGAGACAGCCGGCCAAAAAGAAGCCACGAGGCCAGACGAGGCCTCAGAAACAGTGACAAAAACAACACAAGAAGTCGAAGACGACGGCTTTCAAGTCGTCGGCCACGGCAGAAAAAGACAATGGAGAGACAGAAGGAACTCGTCACCCAGCAAAGACGTGAAAGAAGAGGAGGAAGGGAACGTCCTCTTCCAACCAAACAAGAAATCCTCAAAAACACAAGAAAAACAGAACGAAAACAGCGATGAGGAAGGGCCACTTTTCATCAACACAGATACTGACACCGACGACGGAGACCAAGAGGAGGACGAAAACAACAAAGGAAACACCACAGAGGGAGATAAAATCCAAAACTAAAGACAAGACAGACAAAGGTACTAACTCTTAAACTACACATTAATTAGTCTTTTTTAATTATTATTTATAAATGGCTGAAAATTTATGTTTAATTAGTTTAAATATCCGTGGTATGAAAATGAAATTAAAACAAATAGTCACACTCATGCACAAACACAAACCAGATTTTCTTTTATTACAAGAAACAAATATCCAAACAGACTATGAAGCAGCTGAATTGGTAACACGGCTAGGATTAAAAAATTCGTCATTCAGTTTGGCGGAAAACAACACAGGTTCAGGGACAGCGATCCTACAAATTTCCGACACGTGGACTATTTTTAGGTCACACAGAGACCCACATGGTAGGATTTGTGCAGTTGAGGTGAAAAACGAGGCACACACGTACGCTATTGTTAACATACATGCACCACCAAACTACAATTATCAACCTCTATTTTATGAACAGTTAGACGATTTTTTAACACAGACATACAGGGGACAAAATATTGTTCTTGCCGGTGATTTCAACTGTGTTCTTGAAGGAGTGGATGTGGTAGGAGGTGAAGTAAGAACACAGCTGAGGAGGTCCGGCAAGGACAGTATACATCAACTAGACACACTGCTAAACATCATCGATACACACAACCTCACAGACGCATTCAGGCAAACACACCCCGACAGCAGAGAAACGACATACACAAACAAAGCACACAACAGATCATCCAGATTAGACAGATTCTACACACCCGCAACACACAACATCATAAAATCCCAACACCTACGACAAACACTAGACTTCACAGACCACAAAGGTATACTAGTACACATTAGCCCGAACAGCACAGACACGCAGCCACACAAGCGTTCACCTCATTGGAAGTTTAATTGTACACTTTTGAACGACACACGATATGTAAAATATATGACACAGCTCATACACACTTACACAGACAATATACCGACTGAGAACATCACACAATACTGGGACTTGCTAAAAACACGATACGAAGCAGAACACAACATATAGCAACCATGATCCACAAAGACAGAATAACACAGGAGCGCATTATACAGACAGCCATACGACTAACAAAACAGACAGACAGAGATGCACTTCATTTACACACACTTGAAGCACAGCTAGAAGAACACCAACAACATAGATATATGGGTGCTCTTCTCAGAACAAAACTCAACACAATTACACAAGAGACAGCCAGTACACAGTACATTGCAATAGAGCAGAATATACAGCATAGGAGACAAATCAGCAAAATAACAGACATGCAGGGAAACATGCAGACAGAAACACCACACATAGGGACAGCTTTCCAGCAACACTACACACATCTATTCACAGCAGAGGCAGTAGACACACAGATACAAGACAACTTCTTACAGTACACAAAGAAATTACCAGACACAGACAGAGAAACACTGGACACAGAACTGACACTGACAGACATAACACAGGCATTGAACACACTAAACAAAGACAAACTCCAGGACCAGACGGTTTGACAGTAGAATTCTACCAACATTTCTTTCCTATCCTAGGCAATCTTCTCCTCAAAGTCTATCAGGAAGCCTTTGACAAACAACAATTACCTGAAAGCTGTAACATGTCCTACATCACACTCATACGCAAAGACAACACCGACAAAACACAACTGAAGAACTACAGACCAATTTCCTTACTCAACACAGACTATAAGATACTTGCCAAATCACTCACCAACAAACTCAAACCCTCATGCCAACACTCATACACCCCGACCAACAGTGCAGTGTCAAAGACAGAAATATACACAACCACAACCACCTCATTAGAGACATAATCAACTACACACATGGGAAAGACTGTCCATCCTCCATCTTGTCCTTGGATCAAGAGAAGGCTTTCGACAGAATTTCCCACACTTACCTGCATAGGACACTAGAACACTGTGGAGAGTACTACAGGCAGTGGATACAGATCTTGTACAAAAATCCTGAGAGCAAAGTGTTGGTGAACCATTCACTGACAGCTAGCTTCAGGCTCACGAGATCTGTAAGACAGGGATGTCCCTTATCACCACTACTGTATGTGCTCACCTTAGAGCCTTTACTAGAGAAGATAAGACAAGACACTAGTATTAAAGGAACCTTCCTGCATGGGATAGGAGAGCAGAAGCTCGTCGCTTATGCAGATGACACTGCCTTCTTTCCCACTAGCAACATCTCAATAAGGAACATACTCCACACCTTTACCCATTTTGGAAAAGGCAGTGGAGCCAAAGTAAATATACAGAAAGTCACAGATAATGGGTCTAGGAAAGTGGAAACAAAAGTCTGATTTCCCTCCAGACCTGAGACACACAGACACCATGTAGCTGTATGGGATCACATTTCCATGTGATCCCATAAAAACACACAAACAGACATGGCACTCACTGACTGAACAGATCATAGACATGTTACATAGGTACTAGGTACAAAACATCCACAATATTTGGTAGAAGCACAATAGTCAACACATACATAATACCCAAAATATTATACTTAGCGACAGTACTAGACCCTCCCAAACAGACCGTCACAAACATAAACATACAAATCAGACGCTTCATCTTCACCAACACAATACACAGCATCAAGCACAAAACACTCATACAGGACAAACGACAAGGAGGAATTGCACTACAGGACATCCACACAAAAATACTGTCACTTAGAATCAGTCACATTGGTAAAATCATCAGACATCCAGAACAACATAGATTAGCTTTATATTATATAGCACATAACATAAAACACCTCACACCTCTTAACAATGCAACTGCACACTACCAGGGAACACTGCCTACATTCTACCAGACATGCATACAGGCAATACAAGGACATGAACAGTTAATACAGCAAACAACACACAAAATATACAAACATTTAGTTAGAGAGCAAGCACCATCACTCAAACTTAGGATTAAAAGAGGACACAAATACTTCATGTCTGACTTCACATGCACCTTTTCAAACCTACACAACAAACACATAACACCAAAAGCTAATGAGATCACATATAGACTGTTATACAATATGACACCAACAACACAGACAGAAGCATACAAATTCAAACAAATATCACAGTGTCAGCTATGTAGAAATAACACAACAGAGACAGAGGAACACATTTATTATACATGTCCAACAATTACAGCCATACGCGCAACACTCAAACACCTCATACAAACGCACACAGGCAAACAAACCGACACATATAAAGCAATTTTTCTCAACACTATACCAAAAACAGGAAAAGACATACATACAAAACTACTGACAGCTCTTTCTTATTATAGATATATCATATGGACATGTAGAAACTCAGCCAGATACAAACACCGCACATATAACACACACTTAATATCATTTATGTACACGCACAAAATATCACAACTGTTTCCAGAGTAAATCATACGTATTCTTCATTAATGTATTACAAATTTGGTATACATGAGTGCGAGAAAGAAAGAAGAAACTGTGAGTGAATGGTGAGTGAATGATTAAAAAGATCACATATGGTCAAAAGACCAATGGAAAATCCCTTATGTAAAGAATAGTGGAAGTATAAATGCTTGTTTTATTTGTTTCAAAATGATGGTTTCAACCCTTATAGATAAGGGGAAACAGAAAAAAGGAGAAAAGAAGATCAACTCCTCCCATTCCAAATTACTATTTATGGAATGTTTACTTTAAATGCACTTGTTGTGCTATACTACCACCACTACTAAGATCATCACTTTAGTAAATAAAATCACATATCTGTTATACTATTATTATTATTATTATTATTATTATTATTATTATTATTATTATTATTATTATTATTATTATTATTATTATTATTATTATTATTATCATCATCATCATCATCATCATCATAATTATTGTTATTATTATTATTATTATTAATTTTACTATTTTTATTATCATTATTATTGTTACTATCATTAACTTACCCTTATTATCTTTAGTACCATTAATTTTATAAGTATTAAGGATATCATCATTATTAATATATAACTTCATCTCCCATGTCCCCCCTCCTTTGTTTAAGGTTTGCTGCTTTTACTACTACCCCCACTAGTTGTTTCAAACTTTTGTCCGGCCTGTACCATTATTAAGAGTTGTCATGTCCCTTTCTCCTTGTCACCCCCTTTAAATCATGTGAGTGAGTGGTGAATAAAAGAAATACAAAATCACAAATGGTTACCAAACCAATGATACTGTAAAAACTTGTGTTAATACAAATGCTTGGTAAATTTTTATTAAAAAACAAAAGAAAGAGAGAGCAAAGAGGAAAATATGAATGAACCCCTACATTTAGGGAAAAAAAAAACAAGGAGGAAAATATAACCCACTCCTTTACTCCAAGTATTACTAAAAACTGCAGTTTTGCATGTGTATGTACCTGCTAGGCTATGTTAACACCATTCCAAAGAAAATCATCCTAGCAAATGGAATCACATATTGTAAAAATGTTATCATTTTCATAACTATTATTACCATTGCTGTTTTTTATAATTGCTGTTATTACCCTCAGTATGTCTCTTCTTGTCATTATTATTGTCATCTTTAGTAATAAAACAAAACCCCTTTCCCATGTGCCCCCCTCCCCTCGCTCATGGTTGTTGTTGCCTTTGCTGGTACCCACACCGGTTTGGTTCAAATATTTATCCTGCCTTTACCATCATTGCCCAGATAGTGGTGATAAGGGCATTGGTGGAGTGAAACAAATTGGTGAGAAGATGGCAAGGGAAACAAAAATGTAAAGATTGTAAAAATTTTGTGCTAATACTGATGCTTGTTTACTTTTTACAAAAAGTTTTAAAAAAAAAAAAAAAAGAGGAAGGGAAAAAAATGAATGAACCCTTACAAATAAGACAAACAAAAAAAATAAGCAAGGAGAAAAAGAAAACCAACTCCTTTTACTTCTACTATTATTGAACATTGCATGTTGCAAGTATATGTATAAAAAAAAAAAAATAAGCAAGGAGGAAAAAAAGATAACCAACTCCTCTTTACACCTACTATATTATTGAACAGTGCAGGATGCAATTGTTATTGTAGGTACCTGCCATATTTCAACACCATTTCTAAGAAAATCATTTTAGCAAATGGAATCACATGTTTGGAAAATGTGATCATTATCAAAACTAATTTTATCATTGTGTTTTTTAGCATTGCTGTTATCACCCTTAGTAGTTTTATTCTTGGTCTTTATTATTATAAGATGTATTTCATGTAAACACCATTCCTAAGATAATCAATTTAGCACATGGAATCACATGTTAAAACTATTATTATCATTGAGTCTATCAGTACTATCACTATCACCCTTAGCAGTGTTATTCCTTGTCATTATTATATTATTTATGTATTTGGTTGTTATTTGCATTATTATCATTGTAATCACTATTAATATATATGGCTTTGTAAACGCGTATACTGTCACATCCCCCTTTCCCACCTTTTTGATACTGTGATTGTTGTCTTTGCTGCCACCCTCACCGGTTGGTTCTAAACAGTTTTTGCACCGCCATGTTTATCATCACCGAGGGGTGGTGATGGTACTTGGTATGAGTTTTGGAGCTGACAGGAGAGCGGGGCGGCAAGGGAAATAATAACAGCCCACTACCACCACGCTGTTGATTTAAAATATTTCCTTACAACAATGTCAATGGAGGAATGTTTAAATGTATAAAATATTTGAAATTTTTGCGCATATGTCACCTACACGCCCACATGCAACGCTCTGTAAAAACACAAACAATACACTTTGCAACGATTTTAACACTCAATAAAAGTTTAAAAAAAAAACCAAAAACTAAGACTAATAAGATGTCGGGATCTCGATAAATGACTACGATGCCATGTGTCGCAGAATGCAATAATCGGGAATTAAGAATAGTGCACATTGAACGCACAAAAGCTGACTTGGTGACGGGGTAAGTCAGTGAGCGAGAGATAGGAACGGGAGAGATCAACAAAGGAGACAAGAAGTTAGATCATCACAAGAGAATTTGAAGAGCTTATGTGGAAAGGTGAACATCAGGAAGAGATGGTTGGTTACAGGACGAAGGAAGATATGAAGATATTGAAAGAAAACCAACAAAGAGAATATGGACAATGAGGCACGATTTGATAACTGATGCGCCATTATTGAAGATAACCAACGACTCAGAAGAAGTATAGGGAATCGCCCGATAAACAGCTGCTGCACAGGTAATATTAATGGATACAAGTCAACCTAGGTGAGTGCAAAGTAATTATGGCAAGATTGATGCTAATTCGTATTTAGTTATTAGAGCAGAACGACAGGTACAACGGGAATGCGAGTATGGATGATTTGAATCCTTGAGCATGTTGTAAGGATCGTTGAAGACTGTATTCTAAATAAAACTAAAACAGAATAGGAATCGCTTGTCCGGCGTTATTGATAGACACTGTTAGAGTTGACCAGTTGGTCCGTTCATATTCAATTTAGAAAACGAGCTAATACTGCCAATGAAGATAGTGAATCACAACATGGCAGATATGGGTGCACGTTCCGGTAGATACTAGACCCAGAGGATAAGATGAATGCCCGTTCAGGCAGAGACTAATCCCGAAAGATAAATAGTGAAGCTTGTGACAGTGTACGAAAATTACAGTCGTTCCATAGGAAAACTTACTCAGAGCCACAAGAAATATGATATGTACATCATGCTGAATAAAAATATTTCCCATCTTTGGAAGATTTTTATGGACCTCATTGGACTACATTGTTTTGGATACAACATTTTAATCCGTACATCATGTTCGTAACAGACACACACACAGCTTCCATTTTTTAATTCTGAGGACACGAGATATTAAATAGGCAGGCATTAATACGTGGATACAGTCGCCAATACACAACGTCAATTTACGGCAACCATTAACGCTGTAACGAACACTATTTATAGGGTGTCAGACATTTTGCATTCCAGAAAGCAGATTACAGCGGTGATCAGCAGTTTCGGGATCTACCAGCTGACCTACAGACGAGTGAACCTGACAGCAGCCGGTACCTGAGGAGGCTTTTCATCCTGTCTGAAGAACGACATCAATGGTGACAGAGGACAGTAGCTGAAAGAGCAAGTACTGACATCTGCAGATCACTACGAACAAGGACAGGAGCAGATACATAAGGTGCTAATCTTTTTAGATTGTCGGTGTAACTTGATCTGTATCACGCATATTTGTTATATTATTGTATATATATTGATGATAATATTGTTATAACTTAGTAACACAAGCGATTTAATTTAGTGTACATTAAGTATGTCCACGTTAGGTGAGTTCATTGCCTTAGGGGAAAAGTGCGGCTTAACTGGACCCGAACTAATAGCTTGGGCTGAGGCCAAGTTGTCCGATTTGGGAGGAGAGAGCAGCAGCTAGGGAGGCCAGAGAAGCACAAGAAGCAGCAGCTAAAGAGGCCAGAATTGCACAAGAAGCAGCAGCCAAGGAAGCTAAAGAAGCCAGAGAATTGGAAAAGAAAGAATGTTGACTCTAGAAAAACAGAGAGAAAAAGAAATGGAATTACAGAAACAAAAGATGGAGAGAGAAATAGAACTGGAAAAACAAAAATTAGCTCTCCAGGAGAAAACACTTGAGTTTGAGCGGGACAAGTTAGCGGCCGAACAAATATTAAAAGACAAAGAGGTTGAAGGAAATATTAAGGTAAAGATGTTGGAGATGGAGAAAGAAGCAGAAATATCCAAGAATAAGTTGGCATGCAAGCACTGGATCCCGCCAAAAGATATCAAGGGATTATTAGAAATTTTTCACAAGGAGATTCGATTTCTGCATGGCTGACTAATTGTGAAGTCCTCTTGTCTCATTACGAGGTACCGTCTGACCAGTGGGGAGTATTACTTCATAGGCACTTGTCAGGGGAGCCTTTAAAGGTAATCGAGCTCATACCTGAACAACGACGCACAGATTACCAATATATGAAACAAAGACTGTTGGCACATTTCTCATTGGACACTGCGGGTCTGCGTACAGCATACAAGACAATTGGACCTAAATCAAATCAAACGTTTCTAGATTTCGTTTCTGAAACGACATTACTGTTTGACAGGTGGCTGAAATCGGCTGAGGTAGGTAGGGATTTTGACAAAATTAGAGACCTGATGCTCAGGGATAAACTTATCTCCGCAGTACCTCAAACAATGTCAACATTCCTTATAGAACAGAAGTGTGATTCAGTGGCAGAACTAGAAGCCAGGGGGGGGTCATTTTTAAGCGCCCACAAGGACATTTTCGCAGAGACTACTCAGCCAGAACTGATCATAGGAGCATCCGCCAGAGTTTCTAGTCACAGATATGACAATACGCATAACAAATTTCAACGTCAGGACAAATACAGACAGAACAAACAATGGTCTAATACAAAAAAGGGGTTGACAGTCCAGTGTAGGTTTTGTCGACGCATGCACGGAACATCAGAAATGTGTGATTCCAACCCGGATTATGAATCATATATAAAAGAGCTAGCTACAAAACGTAACCATAAATATACAGACTACAAAAACAACTTAAAATGTTTCGCGTGCAATAGTTTTGGTCACGGGGTCAAGTCATGTAGATTGCGACAGATGACCAAAAATGCATGTTTAGCCTATGTGATTTCAAGTAGCGACGACGAGGAACAGCAATACGAGAGCGCGTCTGGCAAGTATGCACGACCGGAGAACAATCCAAACAGAGCATATGTACAAGAAGCAAACTCCGCTTATATAAACGGTGGAAAACTCAACGTTGAACGTGCAATTGTCAATGGATTAGCAGTCAGAATGGTGAGGGACACGGGGACCTCGATTATTGGACTGGACAGAAAACTAGTCAAAGAGGAGGATTACACCAATGAGAAAGTCATATGTAGAACATTTGGTGGGTCGCTAGAACAATTTGATGTGGCATGGACAGACATCAATTGCCCATACTATCAAGGACGTGTAACAGCGGCAGTACTACCACAACCAACGACGGAACTAATTGTGGGAAACATTCCTGCAGTAAAAGAGTGTACCGCCCAAGAGGTTGAACAATGGGAAAAGGATAATATGAAAATACATGAAGGAAATTACACAGAACTAATTTTCCCGACGGAAGACAAAAAGATACCTATCGCAAGCGATGATTCAGAACCCAACATGTATGAAATAAAAGAAAACTACACGGGAAACCAAAAGCAAACCAGTCAAGCAATGGACACTGAATTGACATATAGTAGCAAAGACAGTACACAAAAGACATCCCATAACAATATACAAGAGTTAACACAGTCAGAAATTACTTCGGATTCATTACCAATAAGATCCAATTTAACTCAAGCAGGAACTTAAGAAAGTTGAATTTGGTATTGAAAATTTTAGACGTATTAGTCCTTCATTTAGTGACAGCACAGCAATGATTAAACAATTCTTTGCGCCATACTTAGATCAGAGTAACGTAGATCACATACACGGATGTGCAGCTAAAAGATATGAGTCGAGCTCAGATGATGAGGAGTCATATAGAAAGACTAACAGGCAACAACGTCGGTTGAAAAAAAGATAGCCAAACCACGACAAACAGATATGGCAGATTATACAAAATCAAACTGGCATGAAGAAACTCCGCCAAAGATGTCACAAACCCATTATACCAACACAAACACTTTACTAACAGAATGGAAACAACAAAGTGTTCCCGAAACTCAAATTGACAAAAGAATACGGGATGTGAAAATAAGGAATTGGAATAGGTATTGGAAATATTTAGGTTTGTCCGATGAAGAACGGAAAGAAAGTTCACGTCAAATAGATGATTATAAATCAGTAACAACATATGTCACACAGGAAGATGAGAATCACTGCCCAGTTCTACACATTAAAGAAACATAAATTAAATAGATTAAAACAAGTCAAGACAGATACATCCATTAGATACACATGCAGTACACAGTACACACAGCGACAGATGAGCATTGTATTTCTGAACACTGAATTCTGTCTTTATAAATCTGTCGAAATTCTTCTGTCTATAAATTCACTTATATTCTAATTAAACGACACAATACATATACAGATAGTTACATATACAATTTAGGAAGTAAAATTCTTTACAATCACGTAATACGTCAAACACATGTAACATATCAGTCAACCACATACATCACAGTACGTCAATGATATATACATACAACACAACAATTCACATGGTTGAGCAGCTTGTACACAACATCCACAATATAGCAACTCATAAAGGGTGTTTGAACAAATTGATACTCTGAACAAACGGTTAGGACATTTCAGACTATCGGAAAACAGCTGATAGTAATTGATGTTAGCAATTGTTAATAATTATGTTACAACTATGTCAATATTAATTAGTTCAGATACATACATATTTGGGTTATTATTGTTACAGACATAGTATAATACGGCAATATCAGTGCAGACGGATGACTATGAATACATGTCATTGGTGGTCAAATGAGATCTGGACTAGACGAAATGTAATCCAACATTGCAGGTTAACTACGAGCGAAATCGTCGCATTCCAGATAAGGTAGATTAATTATTAAGATATATTAATGATATGTTATTACTGTTGAAAATGAAATTCATGAAAATTGAAAAAAAAAGAAAAAAAACGAAAAAAGATGAATTCCTGAGAAAAAAAATAAAAAATAAATTCAGGACAATGAAAAAAATAAAGTCATGAAAATGAAAAGAAGAGACATGACAAAACAATTGAAAAAAAAAAGAAGAAGAAAAGAACAAGATTTGTCATTATTTTGTTTAATGCATTTTTCTGTATTACATGATGTATTATTATTAGTTTGTCATGACAATACACATATATTATGCACACTTTCACACAAATTCCACAGGTTTAGTAAACAAAATAGGCAGGGCACATGATGCAAAGGTTACTACTGATTTAATTTATGAAGAAATTAGATTAATTTTGATTATTCGGTGATTTTATTTCAATTGTATTATTGCATGGGTTATTATGCATAACTGTAAGATGCATTTATTTTCATGAATAGGATGAATGGGAATGAAAGAAATATTAGCTATCTAAGTAATTAATTTAATATTGCTATTATTATGTGATAGACTAGGATTAAATATTGCAGGTAAATATTAGGCAGCCATACTCATGAGCCACAAAGATCAACGAAGAATATACAGTAACAACATTAGAAAGTACCGACAAAAATATGCACATATGAAAACCAAACCCCACATGAAGCGTTACACGAAACAGTCGAAGTCGAAGCACAGAAGTTACTGTCAACTGTAGTCAGGTCATACACACAGTGGAGTATGAGAAGGTCGACTATGATTATGCACAGGGAAGGCAAGAGCGATTCACTTAACAATGATGTCAGTGGAGGCTGGATGTAATGAACACACACACTTAAGGAGCTACTAAGGATGTCTGGGGAGACATTGGGACTTAGTGATGCTGGACTTCAATTCTCTGAGATAAAAAGGAGTTTGGGAGCCACACATTGTCTACGGGGATAGATGTAAGATGTGTCCGATTTATAAAAAAAAAATTTTTTGGTGATGATGTTCATAACAATTCAACTATTCACAAGGGAATAGGTTATAAGGAAAAGGGATACGCTTTATTGCAGAGACACGGACAGTTATGTGCGACCTTTAGTGAACAATGTAGACGGATATGTGCGACCTTTAGTAGACAATGTAGACGGAGATGTGCGACCATGGACCAATATGACAGGTATGTTCGACTACTGCGACTCATGTCACAGACTGGAAGACTGAGTTGGTAGGTAAAATGTCTACAACATTTTAATTTGACGAGGGGGCATATGTGCCATGTGTCGCAGAATGCAATAATCGGGAATTAAGAATAGTGCACATTGAACGCACAAAAGCTGACTTGGTGACGGGGTACGTCAGTGAGCGAGAGATAGGAACGGGAGAGATCAACAAAGGAGACAAGAAGTTAGATCATCACAAGAGAATTTGAAGAGCTTATGTGGAAAGGTGAACATCAGGAAGAGATGGTTGGTTACAGGACGAAGGAAGATATGAAGATATTGAAAGAAAACCAACAAAGAGAATATGGACAATGAGGCACGATTTGATAACTGAAGAGGTGGACATGAAGGGCAAATAGGGCTGATGCGCCATTATTGAAGATAACCAACGACTCAGAAGAAGTATAGGGAATCGCCCGATAAACAGCTGCTGCACAGGTAATATTAATGGATACAAGTCAACCTAGGTGAGTGCAAAGTAATTATGGCAAGATTGATGCTAATTCGTATTTAGTTATTAGAGCAGAACGACAGGTACAACGGGAATGCGAGTATGGATGATTTGAATCCTTGAGCATGTTGTAAGGATCGTTGAAGACTGTATTCTAAATAAAACTAAAACTGAATAGGAATCGCTTGTCCGTCGTTATTGATAGACACTGTTAGAGTTGACCAGTTGGTCCGTTCATATTCAATTTAGAAAACGAGCTAATACTGCCAATGAAGATAGTGAATCACAACATGGCAGATATGGGTGCACGTTCCGGTAGATACTAGACCCAGAGGATAAGATGAATGCCCGTTCAGGCAGAGACTAATCCCGAAAGATAAATAGTGAAGCTTGTGACAGTGTACGAAAATTACAGTCGTTCCATAGGAAAAGTTACTCAGCGCCACAAGAAATATGATATGTACATCATGCTGAATAAAAATATTTCCCATCTTTGGAAGATTTTTATGGACCTCATTGGACTACATTGTTTTGGATACAACATTTTAATCCGTACATCATGTTCGTAACAGACACACACACAGCGGTCATTTTTTAATTCTGAGGACACGAGATATTAAATAGGCAGGCATTAATACGTGGATACAGTCGCCAATACACAACGTCAATTTACGGCAACCATTAACGCTGTAACGAACACTATTTATAGGGTGTCAGACATTTTGCATTCCAGAAAGCAGATTACAGCGGTGATCAGCAGTTTCGGGATCTACCAGCTGACCTACAGACGAGTGAACCTGACAGCAGCCGGTACCTGAGGAGGCTTTTCATCCTGTCTGAAGAACGACATCATGGTGACAGAGGACAGTAGCTGAAAGAGCAAGTACTGACATCTGCAGATCACTACGAACAAGGACAGGAGCAGATACATAAGGTGCTAATCTTTTTAGATTGTCGGTGTAACTTGATCTGTATCACGCATATTTGTTATATTATTGTATAGATATTGATGATAATATTGTTATAACTTATAACACAGCGATTTAATTTAGTGTACATTAATTATGTCCACATTAGGTGACTTTATTGCTTTAGGAGAAAAGTGCAGCTTAACTGGACCCGAACTAATAGCTTGGGCTGAGGCCAAGTTGTCCGATTTTCAAATACAGAAGGAGGGAGGAGAGAGCAGCAGCTAGGGAGGCCAGAGAAGCACAAGAAGCAGCAGCTAAAGAGGCCAGAATTGCACAAGAAGCAGCAGCCAAGGAAGCTAAAGAAGCCAGAGAATTGGAAAAAGAAAGAATGTTGACTCTAGAAAAACAGAGAGAAAAAGAAATGGAATTACAGAAACAAAAGATGGAGAGAGAAATAGAACTGGAAAAACAAAAATTAGCTCTCCAGGAGAAAACACTTGAGTTTGAGCGGGACAAGTTAGCGGCCGAACAAAAATTAAAAGACAAAGAGGTTGAAGGAAATATTAAGGTAAAGATGTTGGAGATGGAGAAAGAAGCAGAAATATCCAAGAATAAGTTGGCATGCAAAGCGCTGGATCCCGCCAAAAGATATCAAGGGATTATTAGAAATTTTTCACAAGGAGATTCGATTTCTGCATGGCTGACTAATTGTGAAGTCCTCTTGTCTCATTACGAGGTACCGTCTGACCAGTGGGGAGTATTACTTCATAGGCACTTGTCAGGGGAGCCTTTAAAGGTAATCGAGCTCATACCTGAACAACGACGCACAGATTACCAATATATGAAACAAAGACTGTTGGCACATTTCTCATTGGACACTGCGGGTCTGCGTACAGCATACAAGACACTTGGACCTAAATCAAATCAAACGTTTCTAGATTTCGTTTCTGAAACGACATTACTGTTTGACAGGTGGCTGAAATCGGCTGAGGTAGGTAGGGATTTTGACAAAATTAGAGACCTGATGCTCAGGGATAAACTTATCTCCGCAGTACCACAAACAATGTCAACATTCCTTATAGAACAGAAGTGTGATTCAGTGGCAGAACTAGAAGCCAGGGGGGAGTCATTTTTTCAATGCCCACAAGGACATTTTCGCAGAGACTACTCAGCCAGAACTGATCATAGGAGCATCCGCCAGAGTTTCTAGTCACAGATATGACAATACGCATAACAAATTTCAACGTCAGGACAAATACAGACAGAACAAACAATGGTCTAATACAAAAAAGGGGTTGACAGTCCAGTGTAGGTTTTGTCGACGCATGCACGGAACATCAGAAATGTGTGATTCCAACCCGGATTATGAATCATATATAAAAGAGCTAGCTACAAAACGTAACCATAAATATACAGACTACAAAAACAACTTAAAATGTTTCGCGTGCAATAGTTTTGGTCACGGGGTCAAGTCATGTAGATTGCGACAGATGACCAAAAATGCATGTTTAGCCTATGTGATTTCAAGTAGCGACGACGAGGAACAGCAATACGAGAGCGCGTCTGGCAAGTATGCACGACCGGAGAACAATCCAAACAGAGCATATGTACAAGAAGCAAACTCCGCTTATATAAACGGTGGAAAACTCAACGTTGAACGTGCAATTGTCAATGGATTAGCAGTCAGAATGGTGAGGGACACGGGGACCTCGATTATTGGACTGGACAGAAAACTAGTCAAAGAGGAGGATTACACCAATGAGAAAGTCATATGTAGAACATTTGGTGGGTCGCTAGAACAATTTGATGTGGCATGGACAGACATCAATTGCCCATACTATCAAGGACGTGTAACAGCGGCAGTACTACCACAACCAACGACGGAACTAATTGTGGGAAACATTCCTGGAGTAAAAGAGTGTACCGCCCAAGAGGTTGAACAATGGGAAAAGGATAATATGAAAATACATGAAGGAAATTACACAGAACTAATTTTCCCGACGGAAGACAAAAAGATACCTATCGCAAGCGATGATTCAGAACCCAACATGTATGAAATAAAAGAAAACTACACGGGAAACCAAAAGCAAACCAGTCAAGCAATGGACACTGAATTGACATATAGTAGCAAAGACAGTACACAAAAGACATCCCATAACAATTTACAAGAGTTAACACAATCAGAAATTACTTGGGATTCATTACCAATAAGATCGAATTTAACTCAAACAGAACTTAAGAAAGTTGAATTTGGTATTGAAAATTTTAGACGTATTAGTCCTTCATTTAGTGACAGCACAGCAATGATTAAACAATTCTTTGCGCCATACTTAGATCAGAGTAACGTAGATCACATACACGGATGTGCAGCTAAAAGATATGAGTCGAGCTCAGATGATGAGGAGTCATATAGAAAGACTAACAGGCAACAACGTCGGTTGAAAAAGATAGCCAAACCACGACAAACAGATATGGCAGATTATACAAAATCAAACTGGCATGAAGAAACTCCACCAAAGATGTCACAAACCCATTATACCAACACAAACACTTTACTAACAGAATGGAAACAACAAAGTGTTCCCGAAACTCAAATTGACAAAAGAATACGGGATGTGAAAATAAGGAATTGGAATCGGTATTGGAAATATCTAGGTTTGTCCGATGAAGAACGGAAGGAAAGAACACGTCAAATAGATGATTATAAATCAGTAACAACATATGTCACACAGGAAGATGAGAATCACTGCCCAGTTCTACACATTAAAGAAACATAAATTAAATAGATTAAAACAAGTCAAGGCAGATACATCCATTAGATACACATGCAGTACACACAGCGACAGAGGAGCATTGTATTTCTGAACACTGAATTATATCTTTATAAATCCGTCGAAATTCTTCTGTCTATAGATTCACTTATATTCTAATTAAACGACACAATACATATACAGATAGTTACATATACAATTTAGGAAGTAAAATTCTTTACAATCACGTAATACGTCAAACACATATAACATATCAGTCAACCACATACATCACAGTACGTCAATAATATATACATACAATCACGTAATACGTCAAACACATATAACATATCAGTCAACCACATACATCACAGTACGTCAATGATATATACATACAATCACGTAATACGTCAAACACATATAACATATCAGTCAACCACATACATCACAGTACGTCAATAATATATACATACAATCACGTAATACGTCAAACACATGTAACATATCAGTCAACCACATACATCACAGTACGTCAATAATATATACATACAATCACGTAATACGTCAAACACATATAACATATCAGTCAACCACATACATCACAGTACGTCAAAGATATATACATACAATCACGTAATACGTCAAACACATATAACATATCAGTCAACCACATACATCACAGTACGTCAATGATATATACATACAATCACGTAATACGTCAAACACATGTAACATATCAGTCAACCACATACATCACAGTACGTCAATGATATATACATACAATCACGTAATACGTCAAACACATAGTAACATATCAGTCAACCACATACATCACAGTACGTCAATGATATATACATACAATCACGTAATACGTCAAACACATGTAACATATCAGTCAACCACATACATCACAGAACGTCAATGATATATACATACAATCACGTAATACGTCAAACACATGTAACATATCAGTCAACCACATACATCACAGAACGTCAATGATATATACATACAATCACGTCATACGTCAAACACATGTAACATATCAGTCAACCACATACATCACAGTAACGTCAATGATATATACATACAATCACGTAATACGTCAAACACATGTAACATATCAGTCACCCACATACATCACAGAACGTCAATAATATATACATACAATCACGTAATACGTCAAACACATGTAACATATCAGTCAACCACATACATCACAGTACGTCAATGATATATACATACAATCACGTAATACGTCAAACACATGTAACATATCAGTCACCCACATACATCACAGAACGTCAATAATATATACATACAATCACGTAATACGTCAAACACATATAACATATCAGTCAACCACATACATCACAGAACGTCAATAATATATACATACAATCACGTAATACGTCAAACACATATAAAATATCAGTCAACCACATACATCACAGAACGTCAATAATATATACATACAATAAAAAAAATTCACAACTTATAAAGGGTATTTAATCAAATCTAATACGCTGAACGAACGGTCAGGACATTTCAGAACATCTAAAAACAGCTGATAGCAATTGTTAATAACTATGTTATAATTATGTCATTAATGATTTGTCCAGATACATACATATTTAAGTTATTATTGTTACAGACATAGTATAATATGGCAATATCAGTGCAGAAGGATGACTATGAATGCATGTCATTGCTGGTCAAATGAGATCTGGACGAAATGTAATCCCAACATTGCAAGTTATCTACTGCGCGAAATCGTCAATAGTCCAGATAAGTTAGATTAATTATTAAGATATATTCAATATTTTATTACTGTTGTAATGAACATTCATTGAAAAAAAAAATGAATTCAGAAAAAAATGAAAAAAGATTAAATTCAGAAAAAAAATGAAAAAAGATGAATTCCTGAAGAAAAAAAAATCAGGACAATGAAAAAATAAAAGTCATGAAATGAAAGAAAAGTACAGGACAAACAATTGAAAAAAAAAAATAACAAGAAGAAGAAAGAACAAGATTTGTCTATTATTTTGTTTAAGCATTTTTCAGTATCACATGATGTATTATTATTATTATTAGTTTGTCATGACAATACACATATATTATGCACACTTTCACACAAATTCCACAGGTGTAGTAAACAAAATAGGTAGGGCACATGATGCAAAGGTTACTACTGATTTAATTTATGAAGAAATTAGATTAATTTTGATTATTCGGTGATTTTATTTCAATTGTATTATTGCATGGGTTATTATGCACAACTGTAAGATGCATTTATTTTCATGAATAGGATGAATGGGAATGAAAGAAATATTAGCTATCTAAGTAATTAATTTAATATTGCTATTATTATGTGATAGACTAGGATTAAATATTGCAGGTAAATATTAGGCAGCCATACTCATGAGCCACAAAGGTCAACGAAGAATATACAGTAACAACATTAGAAAGTACCGAAAAAAATATGCACATATGAAAACCAAACCCCACATGAAGCGTTACACGAAACAGTCGAAGTCGAAGCACAGAAGTTACGTCAAATGTAGTCAGGTCATACACACAGTGGAAGTATGAGAAGGTCGACTATGATTATGCACAGGGAAGGCAAGAGCGATTCACTTAACAATGATGTCAGTGGAGGCTGGATGTAATGAACACACACATTTAAGGAGCTACTAAGGATTTCTGGGGAGACATTGGGACTTAGTGATGCTGGACTTCAATTCTCTGAGATAAAAAGGAGTTTGGGAGCCACACATTGTCTACGGGGATAGATGTAAAATGTGTCCGATTTATAAAAAAAAAAAAAAAATTTTTTTTTGGTGATGATGTTCATAGCAATTCAACTATTCACAAGGGAATAGGTTGTAAGGAAAAGGGATACGCTTTATTGCAGAGATACGGACAGTTATGTGCGACCTTTAGTGAACAATGTAGACGGATATGTGCGACCTTTAGTAGACAATGTAGACGGAGATGTGCGACCATGGACCAATATGACAGGTATGTTCGACTACTGCGACTCATGTCACAGACTGGAAGACTGAGTTGGTAGGTAAAATGTCTACAACATTTTAATTTGACGAGGGGGCATATGTGCCATGTGTCGCAGAATGCAATAATCGGGAATTAAGAATAGTGCACATTGAACGCACAAAAGCTGACTTGGTGACGGGGTACGTCAGTGAGCGAGAGATAGGAACGGGAGAGATCAACAAAGGAGACAAGAAGTTAGATCATCACAAGAGAATTTGAAGAGCTTATGTGGAAAGGTGAACATCAGGAAGAGATGGTTGGTTACAGGACGAAGGAAGATATGAAGATATTGAAAGAAAACCAACAAAGAGAATATGGACAATGAGGCACGATTTGATAACTGAAGAGGTGGACATGAAGGCAATAGGGCTGATGCGCCATTATTGAAGATAACCAACGACTCAGAAGAAGTATAGGGAATCGCCCGATAAACAGCTGCTGCACAGGTAATATTAATGGATACAAGTCAACCTAGGTGAGTGCAAAGTAATTATGGCAAGATTGATGCTAATTCGTATTTAGTTATTAGAGCAGAACGACAGGTACAACGGGAATGCGAGTATGGATGATTTGAATCCTTGAGCATGTTGTAAGGATCGTTGAAGACTGTATTCTAAATAAAACTAAAACAGAATAGGAATCGCTTGTCCGGCGTTATTGATAGACAATGTTAGAGTTGACCAGTTGGTCCGTTCATATTCAATTTAGAAAACGAGCTAATACTGCCAATGAAGATAGTGAATCACAACATGGCATACGATGTCCAGCTACTCCACCAGTCCGGAACGATAGTGTGTTCCATAACTGGTCCCGGGGCGGCTGCTAAAGCAACACCCGCACTTATTATGAGTGCCCTAACTGGTCCAGGAGGTGTACCTTTTGGGGGAGTCGTCGACCTGCATAGGTTCGAGGTTCCCACTAGGTGGTACTTTCACATGTCAGCAGAGGTTCAGAAAGCCGTGTATGACAAGATACACGGCAAAAAGTTTTCTCTACCAAGTCTAGGGATAGACATATCACTACAACATCTAGACAAAGAAAGGGACAGGCTTGACACATGCCTGTGTTCATTGGCATTAAGGTGAGTGGCCGTACAATATAAACAGTTCACTAGGTGAAAGGGCATTCACCGGAAAGAAAATATAAGGAGATAAACGGGGAAGGGTGTAAGGCAGAGGGGCTGCAAGAAGGGGCAGACAGGGAGCGATGAGATAGCGTTTGTGTGTGTTGTGTGGGAGGCATTGTGAGGGCATAGAATGGTTTAAAGAGACAGAGACAAAGATTGACGGGGGAGTTGAGGTCTTGGTGCCGAAGGGATCGGTTGTCGAGGACATGGGAGTTTAGACGGGCTGTGGTCAGGTCTTGTGTTGTGTGGTTCTCCCAGTGTTGATGAAGGCCTAAAAACCCAGTGGGGTTTGGAGAGTTAATGGAGGCTAGACCCAGTGGATGGGTTGTATTGTGTGAAGTCCAGCCGGGGATAGTAGCTGGATTACCTGTATTGTGAATTGGAGATTCAGCAGGCTTGGAGAAGGCATTGATGTGTGCGTATAGAGGTGTGAGGAATATATATTTATTCGGTGGATTACATTGTGTTCTGGATTTATAAACATGTTCCGTTTTGTCCGTGTTCTTTCTGTAATAAAGGATTATGTGCGTCAACTCAATCTTGTTTCATGACTGGTAAACGGGCACTGCAGGGGTGAGTTATATTGTAAGACTTTTAGATAGCTCAATTGACACACCAGGAGTATCGTTACCTAGACAACGACCCACACACGACCATATCACGAACATATCATCGTAAGAACTTCGTGATATTATCATCAAGAACGTCATGTGATAAGGCTGACCATCCACTGGCTACCTGTCACGATTGCTCCTCAAGGGGTTAAAAAACTGGTGCACAGTATTACAGGAGACGACAAGGCTGAGGTCTTTAGAATAAAGAATGCGGCTGGCAAGTGGGGAGCGCTCTGCAACCCAACAAAGGAAGTCCCCCATTATATACGGATCTACACTCCCGGTATTACGAACAATAACCACAGAGTGTTGATCACGATGCCGGGGAGAAAGATCAATTGTCCAGCGTGTACCCAAAACAACCACTGGGCAAATAAACGCCCTAGTCGACGACCATCGATGACACCAACAGCAGCAGCAGTAAGTGTTCAAAGCCAAGAAGATTTCCCACCACTCGAAAGAGAAATCTCTCCACAGGGAGAGATTGAACTGACACAAACCTTCAGTAGTCAAATCAACTAACAAGAAAATAACACACAAGAAAATAACACACAAGACATAAATCCAAGGAATGAAGACTCTGACGGTTTTCAAGTCGTCAGCAAACCAAAGAAGAAAACATGGGCTAACAGAAGACTGCAGTCAAAACACAGCGACGACACAGAAACAGACGACTTATCACTGCCAAAGAAAGAAAAAGTCAAAGCCACTATAGGCAAGACAAAGGAAACTGAACAAGAACAACAAGAGGAGACACAAGTACAAGACGAAGACGACACATACAGCATACCAGACACTCTCTTCGTAGACACAGACACAAGTGATAAGAACGAGGATCAAGATGATCCTCTCACACAAACTTTTAATGCTACAGACTTGCTCGCCTAAATGTACTCATCACGGATAATAACTTTGCGTGTGATTCTATACAGTAATAAATGTCCGGCCAAGGTACAAACCCAGAAGGGACCTAGACTGGCACAAAAAGTCACCTCGAACTCCCAGATAGTTCAACATAGTAAGGGTAAGGAGGATGAAAACGGTTTCCAGCTGGTCAGTCGGAAAAGGGGACGCTCAACCAAGAGCCTGTCTGACGGCGAGAGCTCGACACCTCCAGCCTGCTAAACACCTGTTACCACGCTGCCGCCCCTCAACAACCGCGACTACCCTACACCGTCTGAAGTGCAAAAGGCAAACAAAAAGAAATGTACTGAAAAGCGGGAAGACAAATCGACCCGCTCAGAACAGAGCAACAGAGGCACTCAGACAAATTTGAACCAGCCCATTTTTGACACGTGGTCCACAGCGATTCTATCACGCACAAAAACGGCCACCTCTATAGATAAATGAAGCTCTATAGTGATGACTCGGCAAATATTGAATCAACATTGTAAAGAAGCCAGTATTATTTCCAGTATTGGGAAAAAGTCATTATAATTTCCAATATTATTTCAACATTGTGAAGAAGCCATTATTCATTACCGGATTGAAATGAAGTCAGTAGGAATTACAGTGTTGTGATGAATAAAAAAAAAAAAGAATCTTACAATTATATTATTATTACTATTATTATTACTAATACCATTATTATTAATTTTCCCATTATTACAGTTGAATGTGCAACATGAAATATATTGTAGATGTGTGGCTGTGTCGTTGGAAGTAACATTGGTATGCGTCTGTGTGTGGGGGAAGGTGTGTGTGTGTTTGTGTGCGGTGCGTGTACTTACGCGCGCATGTATGTTTGTGTGTGTGTGTGTGTGTGTGTGTGTGTGTGGATATGTGTGTGCGTGCGTGCCTGTGTGCGTGTAGCCGCCTTTAAACCAAGGCGATATCTCAAGTATTAAAATGATGTTATTATATGGTAATGATATGTTCGAAAAGAGAAAATATGCACAACCATGTACAAACAAATTAAATGAGCCTTTTAGGTACCCAGTAAGCTAAGGTGGCTTGTAGTGGTCAGGTTTAAGTCCTTCCCATTGTAATTGACACACAGACACTATCACAGCTTTGGACCAATTATCTCCCTGGGGACATGCCATGTACTCTAATTGCTAGTTATCAATCCCTGATTCTTGTGCCCCAAACAAAATGTGTCATGGACATTTACAGGGCACAAGAGCGTCACTCTGTACAACACCAAAAATGTGAAGCTTCACCCCTGTAGCCATGTGGCCCAGAAATTACAAAGAAGCCACATTTTAATGGGAATGAAAATTTAAAGTTTATTAACCAAGCTCACGGTATTCAATGTAATGCTGCTCCAGAAAGCACGAGATAGATCAAGATAAAATGTGTGTATGTATGTGAGTGTGTGTGTGTGTGTGTGTGAGTGTGTGTGTGTGTGTGTGTGTGTGAGTGTGTGTGTGTATGTGTGTGTGTGTGTGAGTGTGTGTGTGTGTGAGTGTGTGTGTGTGTGTGTGAGAGAGAGAGAGGAGAGAGAGAGAGAGAGAGAGAGAGAGAGAGAGAGAGAGAGAGACATTGACAGGTGTAACATGCATTCCGAGTGTGGAGATGGAAATGAAGCAATGCAAAGAATGTGTGTTTACATGCACTATGTCATAAATGTTACATCAGTGTTTCCCAACGTGGGGCTTCACGCCCCACGGGGAAGCAATTCGATTGTTAAGGGGAGGGCAATTCGAAAATGGAAGAAATAGACTGGATATAACAAAACGGGGAGACTTGAGACTGAAGTTAACTAAATTGGAACCTGACATAAAATCTCTTTGCAGCAGGCATCAAGCGCAAGGATCTCACTAAATTTAAATAATTATTAATCATTAAAAGTATTTTGTACTTGAATTTCAGTTCTCCATTATATGTTTTGAAAATTTACTTACTGTGTTTGCTCAATAATTTCCTAGCGATTATCGGCCATTGGCTAGGATCGGGAGCATTTGCTGCTCTCCACCCCCCCCCCCCCCCACCCCCAGTAGTGCGCCTGGTCTGGTCGGGGGCCGGAATGATCAAATAAAAACCCATCACATATCTTCACCTTAGATGTGGGCCTGGTGGACTACTGTGGGCAATAGCTCACAGTGAGACTAAGGGTCCACACAAAAAAGTGGGTGGCGGGGAACCAGATTTTTTTTTGGGGGGGGGGGGGGGGGAATAGATAGACAGAGATAGAGATAGGGAAAGTCCGTAAAAGAAAGGGGGCATAAATAGACTTAACTGTTAACAAGGGATATGACTCCTCAGAATTTGTTTCGGGTAATTTCATTTGATATTACGCTGTTGGATAACACATACTGGAATCTTATACTCGTGTGATATCATGACAGTTCTAATATAAAGATTATAAGTGGTGGCGTATTTTGCTTCTTTATTACGTATATTTTATATTCAGTATAATGCAATGTAATACAGTATAAAATACCTGCACCACCTTGAGGAATATTTGCCATTTGGCAATTTATTTGTTACTCTGGTTTCTCTTCAGAACGTATATTGTGACGCCTAAGACTAATAACATGTCGACCAACTCTGTCTACCAAACACTGGAAAATTTATTATCACGCTCATATCGGGGTCACAACATCATTCTAGAGGGTGATTTTAATTGCGTACTTTCGGCGCACGACCTTATAAATGGAGATGTAAGAATGCAAATTAGAAACACAAAGGGGGAGGAGGAACATCAATTAGACACATTGCAAACAATTTTAGATATCCATGGGCTAACAGACGCATACAGGCAGATGCACCCCCATGGAACAGATACAACACACACAAACAATGCGCATAACAGAGCAACGCGATTAGATAGAATTTATGCGCCCATAACACATCATATAACACAAGTCAAGCATTTACGGGAGACACTGAACTTCACAGATCATAAGGCTGTAGTTGCAACAATAAACACAGTACAAGCAACACCACATCTTAGAAGATCTCCCCATTGGAAACTGAACTGCACACTTTTACAAAATCAGGACTATGTAGATTGCATAACAAAACTGATCCTCACATACACAAGCGATATACCAGAGGATAATGCGCGAGAACTCTGGGAAACACTTAAACAAACTATACGAGAGAGAACACAAACACTAGCAGCAGTAATACACTGGCAAAAACTACAATAAGAAAAAGTATTGGAAAATGCAATTAAGCTCTTACTACAGACAGACAAAAATTCACCACACATCATAGCATTACAGGAAGAATTAGATCTCCACAGACATCATCGATTTCAGGGGGCTTTACAAAGTTACAAACTATAACACAAGAGATACCGAGTAAACAATACCTAGGTTTAGAACAAAACATACAGCGCAGCAGACAAATAGGCCAGATAATTGACAGGGAAGGAAATATACAAGTCGAGCCACAACAAATAGCCATAGCCTTTGAAGATTATTACAGAAACCTTTATACAGAGGAAAACACACAGGCGCAAGTGCAAGAACACTTTATGAAATTCACAAAAGAACTCACAGAGGAACAGAAACTAACACTAGATACTGAATTAACACTAACAGATATAACACAAGCGGTTCATGGAATGCAGAAGGGCAAATCGCCTGGCCCGGATGGTATTACTGCTAAATTCTATCAGTTTTTCTTTCCTCTTCTAGGTCCCCTTTTACTAGCAGTATTCTCTGAATCTTTCCACAAATATGAACTCCCATCCAGTTTCAACACGTCTTACATCACTCTTATTCCGAAGGAGAACACTGACAAGACACTTTTAAAGAGTTACAGACCTATCTCGCTTTTAAATGTAGACTACAAGATTTTAACAAAGACTTTGACGAATAAATTGAAACCATTAATGGCATCTCTCATTCATGAAGACCAGCAATGTAGTGTGCAACACCGGAATATCCAGCAACACACACACTTCATAAGGGACATCATCAACTACACACATCTGAAAAACTGTCAGTCCTCAATTCTCTCTTTAGATCAAGAAAAAGCATTCGACAGAATATCTCACTCATACCTCCACAAAACTCTCTCACACTGCAACGTGGGAAATTATTTTCGGACATGGGTCAAAATTTTATATTTGAAACCGGAAAGTCAGATTCTATTAAACCATACCTTAACCAATTCTTTCAGGTTGACTAGGTCAGTGAGACAGGGATGTCCCTTGTCCCCTTTACTGTACGTTGTCGCTCTAGAGCCACTTCTAGAAAATATACGACAGGACGACAATGTCAGGGGTACGTTCATACCAGGGAAGGGTGAACAAAAGCTGCGTGCTTATGTGGACGATACCATTTTCTTTCCGACCACTGAAAAATCTGTACGGATCATTTTGGAGACGTTCTCGTTTTTCGGCAAAGGGAGTGGGACAAAATTAAACGTCCAAAAGTCTACTATAATGGGCTTAGGCAAATGGAAAAATAAGGCGGATTTTCCATTTGACTTAACATCAAACAATCTTATAAAAGTGTACGGAATAGTCTTCCCATGTCAACCAAATCAGACACACAAAGACACTTGGCAAAATGTAGAGAAGAAAATAACAGATATGTTACAGGGATACAAATACAAAACAACTACCATATTTGGTAGAAGTACCATTGTTAATACATATATAATTCCAAAAATACTATATCTGTGCACAGTCCTAGATCCCCCCACGTCAAACTGTCACAAACATAAACAAAGAGATTAGAAGCTTTGTGTTTGGCAGCACCATCTACAGTATCAAACATACTACACTCATGCAAGACAAAAAAGATGGAGGTATCGCCCTCCAAGACATAACAACCAAAATACAAGCACTTAGGATCAAACACGTAGGTGAAATCCTATAACACCCAGAAAAACACCCTTTAGCACACTATTACATTGGAATTAGGCTATCTTCTTTAAAACCTATTAGGAATACATCCTCACATTATTTTGGCACTCTCCCAATGTTCTACAAAACATGTATTTCAGCCATTAAAGGACATGAAAAATTACTACACAAGAAAACACATACAATCTACAGGCATTTAGTTAAATTACAAGCAACTCCGGTACATCTCACAATTAAAAGAGGACATAGATATTTCATAAAAGATTATACCGAAATTTTCTCTAATATTCACAACAAGCAGATTACTCCAAAAGCAAGGGAAATTATATATAGGCTTGTTTACAGCATGACCCCAACAACAGAGAGAACAGCAAAAATAACTAAACAAATACTACAGTGTCAGCTTTGTAGACGGAACGTCCAAGAATCAGAAGAGCACATCTATTACGAATGCAACACAATCATGCCAACAAGAAATCTCCTACAAAACATCCTAAACACTCATTTGAAACAAATAACAGATGTTTACAAAGCAATCATGATACATTCCATTCCTTACTCCACACAAGACACCCACACAAAGTTACTTGTTCTATTGGCAGAGTACAGAAATCTTATATGGACATTAAGAAACAAAGCACTATACAATTACAGAACAATCAACAAAGAAATTGTCCAACAACTTTATCAACAAAAAGTCGCAAACATTCTAATCTTAGCCCCACAAGCGCAAATCTCGTAAAATATTTGGCTGAAGACAGCACATATTACAGAAGAAGCAAATAACTTGTTTTAAATAAAGGATACTACAACTGTAAAAAAAAAAAAAAAAAAAACCAAGACTAGTAAGATGTCGACCAACTCCTCTTTACACCTACTATATTATTGAACAGTGCAGGATGCAATTGTTATTATATGTACCTGCCATATTTTAACACCATTTCTAAGAATATCATTTTAGCAAATGGAACCACATGTTTGGAAAATGTGATCATTATCAAAACTAATTTTATCATTGTGTTTATCAGCATT
>JACEFZ010025769.1:132500-262500 GCA_014155875.1 Cepaea nemoralis
AAGCCAGTATTATTTCCAGTATTTGGAAAAAGTCATTATAATTTCCAATATTATTTCAACATTGTGAAGAAGCCATTATTCATTACCGGATTGAATTGAAGTCAGTAGGAATTACAGTGTTGTGATGAATAAAAAAAAAAGAATCTTACAATTATATTATTATTATTATTACTATTATTATTACTAATACCATTATAATTAATTTTCCCATTATTACAGTTGAATGGGCAACATGAAATATATTGTAGATGTGTGTCTGTGTCGTTGGAAGTAACATTGGTATGCGTCTGTGTGTGGGGGAAGGTGTGTGTGTGTTTGTGTGCGGTGCGTGTACTTGCGCACGCATGTATGTTTGTGTGTGTGTGTGTGGATGTGTGTGTGCGTGCGTGCCTGTGTGCGTGTAGCCGCCTTTAAACCAAGGCGATATCTCAAGTATTAAAATGATGGTATATGGTAATGATATGTTCGAAAAGAGAAAATATGCACAACCATGTACAAACAAATTAAATGAGCCTTTTGGGTACCCAGTAACCTAAGGTGGCTTGTAGTGGTGAGGTTTAAGTCCTTTCCATTGTAATTGACACACAGACACTATCACAGGTTTGGACCAATTATCTCCCTGGGGACATGCCATGTACTCTAATTGCTAGTTATCAATCCCCGATTCTTGTCCACCAAACAAAATGTGTCATGGACATTTACAGGGCACAAGAGCGTCACCCTGTACAACACCAAAAATGTGAAGCTTCACCCCTGTAGCCATGAGGCCCAGAAATTACAAAGAAGCCACATTTTAATGGAAATGAAAATTTAAAGTTTATTACCCAAGCTCACGGTATTCAATGTACTGCTGCTCCAGAAAGCACGAGATAGATCAAGATAAAATGTGTGTATGTATGTGAGTGTGTGTGTGTGTGAGTGTGCGTGTGTGAGTGTGTGTGTGTGTGTGTGTGTGAGAGAGAGAGAGAGGAGAGAGAGAGAGAGAGAGAGAGAGAGAGAGAGAGAGAGAGAGAGAGAGAGAGAGAGAGATATTGACAGGTGTAACATGCATTCTGAGTGTGGAGATGGAAATGAAGCAATGCAAGGAATGTGTGTATGTGTGTGAGTGTTTTGTGTGTGTGTGCGAGAGAGAGATAGAGAGAGAAGAGAGAGAGAGAGAGAGAGAGAGAGAGAGAGAGAGAGAGAGAGAGAGAGAGAGAGAGAGAGAGAGAGATTGACAGGTGTAACATGCATTCCGAGTGTGGAGATGGAAATGAAGCAATGCAAAGAATGTGTGTTTACATGCACTATGTCATAAATGTTACATCAGTGTTTCCCAACGTGGGGCTTCACGCCCCACGGGGAAGCAATTCGATTGTTAAGGGGAGGGCAATTCGAAAATGGAAGAAATAGACTGGATATAACAAAACGGGGAGACTTGAGACTGAAGTTAACTAAATTGGAACCTGACATAAAATCTCTTTGCAGCAGGCATCAAGCGCAAGGATCTCACTAAATTTAAATAATTATTAATAATTAAAATTATTTTGTACTTGAATTTCAGTTCTCCATTATATGTTTTGAAAATTTACTTACTGTGTTTGCTCAATAATTTCCTAGCGATTATCGGTCCATTGGCTAGGATCGGGAGCATTTGCTGCTCTCCACCCCCCCCCCCCCCCCCCCCCCCCCCCCCCCCCCACCCCCCAGTAGTGCGCCTGGTCTGGTCGGGGGCCGGAATGATCAAATAAAAACCCATCACATATCTTCACCTTAGATGTGGGCCTGGTGGACTACTGAGGGCAATAGCTCACAGTGAGACTAAGGGTCCACACAAAAAAGTGGGTGGCGGGGAACCAGATTTTTTTTTGGGGGGGGGGGGGGGAATAGATAGACAGAGATAGAGATAGGGACAGTCCGTAAAAGAAAGGGGGCATAAATAGACTTAACTGTTAACAAGGGATATGACTCCTCAGAATTTGTTTCGGGTAATTTCATTTGATATTACGCTGTTGGATAACACATACTGGAATCTTATACTCGTGTGATATCATGACAGTTCTAATATAAAGATTATAAGTGGTGGCGTATTTTGCTTCTTTATTACGTATATTTTATATTCAGTATAATGCAATGTAATACAGTATAAAATACCTGCACCACCTTGAGGAATATTTGCCATTTGGCAATTTATTTGTTACTCTGGTTTCTCTTCACAACGTATATTGTGACGCCTAAGACTAATAAGATTGTGACCAACTCTGTCTACCAAACACTGGAAAATTTATTATCACGCTCATATCGGGGTCACAACATCATTCTAGGGGGTGATTTTAATTGCGTACTTTCGGCGCACGACCTTATAAATGGAGATGTAAGAATGCAAATTAGAAACACAACGGGGGAGGAGGAACATCAATTAGACACATTGCAAACAATTTTAGATATCCATGGGCTAACAGACGCATACAGGCAGATGCACCCCCATGGAACAGATACAACACACACAAACAATGCGCATAACAGAGCAACGCGATTAGATAGAATTTATGCGCCCATAACACATCATATAACACAAGTCAAGCATTTACGGGAGACACTGAACTTCACAGATCATAAGGCGGTAGTTGCAACAATAAACACAGTACAAGCAACACCACATCTTAGAAGATCTCCCCATTGGAAACTGAACTGCACACTTTTACAAAATCAGGACTATGTAGATTGCATAACAAAACTGATCCTCACATACACAAGCGATATACCGGAGGGTAAAGCGCGAGAACTCTGGGAAACACTTAAACAAACTATACGAGAGAGAACACAAACACTAGCAGCAGTAATACACAAGCAAAAACTACAACAAGAAAAAGTATTGGAAAATGCAATTAAGCTCTTACTACAGACAGACAAAAATTCACCACACATCATAGCATTACAGGAAGAATTAGATCTCCACAGACATCATCGATGTCAGGGGGCTTTACAAAGTTACAAACTATAACACAAGAGATACCGAGTAAACAATACCTAGCTTTAGAACAAAACATACAGCGCAGCAGACAAATAGGCCAGATAATTGACAGGGAAGGAAATATACAAGTCGAGCCACAACAAATAGCCATAACCTTTGAAGATTATTACAGGAACCTTTATACAGAGGAAAACACACTGGCGCACGTGCAAGAACACTTTATGAAATTCACAAAAGAACTCACAGAGGAACAGAAACTAACACTAGATACTGAATTAACACTAACAGATATAACACAAGCGGTTCATGGAATGCAGAAGGGCAAATCGCCTGGCCCTGATGGTATTACTGCTGAATTCTATCAGTTTTTCTTTCCTCTTCTAGGTCCCCTTTTACTAGCAGTATTCTCTGAATCTTTCCACAAACATGAACTCCCATCCAGTTTCAACACGTCTTACATCACTCTTATTCCGAAGGAGAACACTGACAAGACACTTTTAAAGAGTTACAGACCTATCTCGCTTTTAAATGTAGACTACAAGATTTTAACAAAGACTTTGACGAATAAATTGAAACCAGTAATGGCATCTCTCATTCATGAAGACCAGCAATGTAGTGTGCAACACCGGAATATCCAGCAACACACACACTTCATAAGGGACATCATCAACTACACACATCTGAAAAACTGTCAGTCCTCAATTCTCTCTTTAGATCAAGAAAAAGCATTCGACAGAATATCTCACTCATACCTCCACAAAACTCTCTCACACTGCAACGTGGGAAATTATTTTCGGACATGGGTCAAAATTTTATATTTGAAACCGGAAAGTCAGATTCTATTAAACCATACCTTAACCAATTCTTTCAGGTTGACTAGGTCAGTGAGACAGGGATGTCCCTTGTCCCCTTTACTGTACGTTGTCGCTCTAGAGCCACTTCTAGAAAAGATACGACAGGACGACAATGTCAGGGGTACGTTCATACCAGGGAAGGGTGAACAAAAGCTGCGTGCTTATTCGGACGATACCATTTTCTTTCCGACCACTGAAAAATCTGTACGGATCATTTTGGAGACGTTCTCGTTTTTCGGCAAAGGGAGTGGGGCAAGATTAAACGTCCTAAAATCTACTATAATGGGCTTAGGCAAATGGAAAAATAAGGCGGATTTTCCATTTGACTTAACATCAAACAATCTTATAAAAGTGTACGGAATAGTCTTCCCATGTCAACCAAATCAGACACACAAAGACACTTGGCAAAATGTAGAGAAGAAAATAACAGATATGTTACAGAGATACAAATACAAAACAACTACCATATTTGGTAGAAGTACCATTGTTAATACATATATAATTCCAAAAATACTATATCTGTGCACAGTCCTAGATCCCCCACGTCAAACTGTCACAAACATAAACAAAGAGATTAGACGCTTTGTGTTTGGCAGCACCATCTACAGTATCAAACATACTACACTCATGGAAGACAAAAAAGATGGAGGTATCGCCCTCCAAGACATAACAACCAAAATACAAGCACTTAGGATCAAACACGTAGGTGAAATCCTACAACACCAAAAAAAACACCTTTTAGCACACTATAACATTGGAATTAGACTATCTTCTTTAAAACCTATTAGGAATACATCCTCACATTATTTTGGCACTCTCCCAATGTTCTACATAACATGTATTTCAGCCATTAAAGGACATGAAAAATTACTACACAAGAAAACACATACAATCTACAGGCATTTAGTTAAATTACAAGCAACTCCGGCACATCTCAGAATTAAAAGAGGACATAGATATTTCATAAAAGATTATACCGAAATTTTCTCTAATATTCACAACAAGCAGATTACTCCAAAAGCAAGGGAAATTATATATAGGCTTGTTTACAGCATGACCCCAACAACAGAGAGAACAGCAAAAATAACTAAACAAATACTACAGTGTCAGCTTTGTAGACGGAACGTCCAAGAATCAGAAGAGCACATCTATTACGAATGCAACACAATCATGCCAACAAGAAATCTCCTACAAAACATCATAAACACTCATTTGAAACAAAGAACAGATGTTTACAAAGCAATCATGATAAATTCCATTCCTTACTCCACACAAGACACCCACACAAAGCTACTTGTTCTATTGGCAGAGTACAGAAATCTTATATGGACATTAAGAAACAAAGCACTATACAATTACAGAACAATCAATAAAGAAATTGTCCAACAACTTTATCAACAAAAAGTCGCAAACATTCTAATCTTAGCCCCACAAGCGCAAATCTCGTAAAATATTTGGCTGAAGACAGCACATATTACAGAAGAAGCAAATAACTTGTTTTAAATAAAGGATACTACAACTGTTAAAAAAAAAAAAAAAAAAAACCCAAAAAAAACACAAATAAAAAGACTAATAAGATGTCGACCAACTCCTCTTTACACCTACTATATTATTGAACAGTGCAGGATGCAATTGTTATTGTATGTACCTGCCATATTTTAACACCATTTCTAAGAAAATCATTTTAGCAAATGGAACCACATGTTTGGAAAATGTGATCATTATCAAAACTAATTTTATCATTGTGTTTTATAGCATTGCTGTTATCACCCTTAGTAGTTTTATTCTTTGTCTTTATTATTATAAGATGTATTTCATGTAAACACCTTTCCTAAGATAATCAATTTAGCACATGGAATCACATGTTAAAACTATTATTATCATTGAGTCTATCAGTACTATCACTATCACCCTTAGCAGTGTTATTCCTTGTCATTATTATATTATTTATGTATTTGGTTGTTATTTGCATTATTATCATTGTAATCACTATTAATATATATGGCTTTGTAAACGCGTATACTGTCACATCCCCCTTTCCCACCTTTTGATACTGTGATTGTTGTCTCTGCTGCCACCCTCACCGGTTGGTTCTAAACAGTTTTTGCACCGCCATGTTTTATCATCACCGAGGGGTGGTGATGGTACTTGGTAGGAGTTTTGGAGCTGACAGGAGAGCGAGGCGGCAAGGGAAATAATAACAGCCCACTACCATCACGCTGTTGATTTAAAATATTTCCTTACAACAATGTCAATGGAGGAATGTTTAAATGTATAAAATATTTGTAATTTTTGCGCATATGTCACCTATACGCCCACATGCAACGCTCTGTAAAAACACAAACAATACACTTTGCAACGATTTTAACACTCAATAAAAGTTTTAAAAAAAATAAATAAATAAGATGTCGACAGATACACGCACAAACATGGCAAAACCTCACACAAAAAACCATAGTCATGCTACACAGATACAAGTACAAGACAGCTACAATTTTCGGCAGGAGCATCATTGTCACCACTTTCATTATTCCCAAAATTATATATTTAGTTACAGTACTAGACCCTCCAAGACAGACAATCACAGACATCAACAAGCAAATCAGACGTTTCATCTTTGGCAACACAATTTACTGCATACAGCATAAGACACTCATACAGGACAAGAAACAAGGAGGAATAGCACTGCAAGACATATACACAAAGATTCAAGCGCTGAGAATCCAACATATAGGACACATTCTTAGTCACCCAGAACAACACCCACTAGCACTCTACTATATAGAAATGAGGCTGCAACACCTTAGGAGAATACATCTTAATATACCACACTACTTTGGAACACTACCAGCATTCTATAAGACATGTATAAAAGCACTCCGAGGGAGTGAGCACTTACTACACCAGACAACACGCCAAATCTACAAATACCTGGTTAAACAACAAGCACCCCCACTACAAGTTAGAATTAAAAGAGGAAAAAAATACTACATACAAGACTATACATGTACATTTACTAATCTCCACAACCCAAACATAACTCCCAAAGCGAGGGAAATTACATATCGTTTGATCTTTAACATGACACCTACTACCGAAAAACAAGCACACAGGTCAAAACGAATATCACCATGTCAACTCTGTAGACAAAACATACAAGAAACAGAAGACCACATTTTTTTTTACATGCCCAACAGTACAGACTGCACTAGACACTTTAAGACAACTAATTGAGATATTCACAAAAAAGAAGACAGATATGTACAAGGCAATATTTTTAAACACAATACCAAAAACCACAGAAAATAATCACATAAGATTGTTGACTGCACTAGCAGAGTACAGGTATGTGGTATGGACCTGTAGAAATGCAGCAACGTATAGGTTCAGAACATACAACACACATATAATACAGCACATGGTACAAAACAAAATCACACAAATATTCAAAACCACTTAGACAAAAGGGAATATACATGTTTCAAACTTGTCTGTGGGATTTGGATAAGGTATACAAACATAGAGATACATCTAAATATGTATTAGTTTGTGCATGCATAGATATGTCTGTACATATACGTATAAGTAGGTACGTGTGTGTGTGTGTGTGTGTGTGTGTGTGTTCGTGCGCGTGTGTGAGTGAAAATATACACATAAATGTGTATGTATAATTGGTATGTATATATCTCTGTCGGTAGTGTCTGTTTTGATGTATGTTTGACCCCTAGTCAGGCGTGGATAAACGTATAGTTTTCATAAATGCGTGACGAAAAAAAAATTGAATTTAATAGCGGATAGCAACAGGGATGGCAGCGTCAACTTTTACTTTGATTCAGACAAGTGATTGTGTGTTCATATTATTTGAAAGGAAAAAAAAGTTAGAATTGTATTTCTGTATCATCATCATCATCATCATCATCATCATCATCATCATCATCATCATCATCATCATCATCATCATCATCATCATCATCATCATCATCATCATCATCATCATCATCATCATCATCATCATCATCATCATCATCATCATCATCATCATCATCATCATCATCATCATCATCATCATCATCATCATCATCATCATCATCATCATCATCATCATCATCATCATCATCATCATCATCATCATCATCATCATCATCATCATCATCATCATCATCATCATCATCATAATCATCATCATCATCATCATCATCATCATCATCATCATCATCATCATGTTCATCATCATCATCATCATCATCATCATCATCATCATCATCATCATCATCATCATCATCATCATCATCATCATCATCATCATCATCATCATCATCATCATCATCATCATCATCATCATCGTCGTCGCCGTCGTCATCGTCATCGTCGTCATCATCATCATCATCATCATCATCATCATCATCATCATCATCATCGTCGTCGTAATCATCATCATCGTCATCATCATCATCATCATCATCATCATCATCATCATCATCATCATCATCATCATCATCAAGTAATGTGTAAGCAATTGCACATGCCATAAATGTAATATTATCGCATATGTGTATATTAATGCATTTGTTGTATTCGGAATTTTAAAGGAAAACGTGAATTTTAAAAAAAATGTTTTACAGGCCAAATAATCTGACAATTATTATTATTATTATTATTTATTATTATTATTACTTATTATTATTAATACGTTTATTACTACTGCTACCATTATTATTAATTTTCCCATTATTATATTTGAATGTGCAACATGAAATATATTGTAGATGTGTTTCTGTGTCGTTGGCAGTAACATATGTATGCATCTGGGTGTGGATGCAGGTGTGTGTGTGGTGCATGTATTTGCACGCGCATGTGTACGAGTGGGTGTTTGTGTGTGTGTGTGCGCGCGCGTGTAGCAGCCTTTAAACCAAGGCGTTATCTCAAGTATTAAAATGATGTTATATGGTATGGATATTTTTGAAAAGGGAAAAATATGCACCACCATGTATAAACAAATTAAATAAGCCCTTTAGGTAGCCTTAAAAAAAAATAATAATAATAATAATAATAATAATAATAATAAGATGTCGGGATCTCGATAAATGACTACGATGTCCAGCTACTTCCACCAGTCCGGAACGATAGTGTGTTCCATAACTGGTCCCGGGGCGGCTGCTAAAGCAACACCCGCACTTATTATGAGTGCCCTAACTGGTCCAGGAGGTGTACCTTTTGGGGGAGTCGTCGACCTGCATAGGTTCGAAGTTCCCACTAGGTGGTACTTTCACCTGTCAGCAGAGGCTCAGAAAGCCGTGTATGACAAGTTACACGGCAAAAAGTTTTCTCTACCAAGTCTAGGGATAGACATATCACTACAACATCTAGACAAAGAAAGGGACAGGCTGACCATCCACTGGCTACCTGTCACGATTGCTCCTCAAGGAGTTAAAAAACTGGTGCACAGTATTACAGGAGACGACAAGGCTGAGGTCTTTAGGATAAAGAATGGGGCTGGCAAGTGGGGAGCGCTCTGCAACCCAACAAAGGAAGTCCCCCATTATATACGGATCTAAACTCCCGGTATTACGAACAATAACCACAGAGTGTTGATCACGATGCCGGGGAGAAAGACCAATTGTCCAGCGTGTGGCCAAAACAACCACTGGGCAAATAAATGCCCTAGTCGACTATCATTGATGACACCAACAGCAGCAGCAGTAAGTGTTCAAAGCCAAGAAGATTTCCCACCACTCGAAAGAGAAACCTCTCCACAGGGAGAGATTGAACTGACACAAACATTCAGTAGTCAAATCAACAAACAAGAAAATAACACACAAGAAAATAACACACAAGACATAAATCCAAGGAATGAAGACTCTGACGGTTTTCAAGTCGTCAGCAAACCAAAGAAGAGAACATGGGCTAACAGAAGACTGCAGTCAAAACTCAGCGACGACACAGAAACAGACGACTTATCACTGCAAAGTAAGAAAAAGTCAAAGCCACTATAGGCAAGACAAAAGAAACTGAACAAGAACAACAAGAGGAGACACAAGTACAAGACGAAGACGACATATACAGAATACCAGACACTCTCTTCGTAGACACAGTCACATATGATAAGAACGAGGATCAAGATGATCCTCTCACACAAACTTTTGATGCTACAGACTTGCTCGCCTAAATGTACTCATCACGGATAATAACTTTGCGTGCGATTCTATACAGTAATAAATGTCCGGCAAATGTACAAACCCAGAAGGGACCTAGACTGGCACAAAAAGTCACCTCGAACTCCCAGATAGTTCAACATAGTAAGGGTAAGGAGGATGAAGCTGGTCAGTCGGAAAAGGGGACACTCAACCAAGAGCCTGTCTGACGGCGAGAGCTCGACACCTCCAGCCTGCTAAACACCTGTTACCACGCTGCCACCCCTCAACAACCACGACTACCCTACACCGCCTGAAGCGAACAGGTCAAACAAAAAGAAATGTGTAAGTAATTATACTGAACAGATAACGATCAGCGCCATGACCGGAATAGACAGTGATAATACTAACACACCACGACGACAAAGAAACCTGTCAGATTCTTCACCACGCCTCGTTATTGACTTAGAGATTTCAAGCCCGGCGAAGGAATCTACTGACTATCTCCAGAAATGATAACATGAATACAGACAGTTTGAAACAAGAAACATAATTATGCTCAACCTTTTCTTATTTTACAACAAAATGGCAGCGGAAATTAAAATAATGAGTATTAACATTCGAGGTATAAGATCCAAAATTAATCATCTTATACCACTCATACACAAATATAAACCTGATTTTATACTCATTCAGGAAGCTAACGTTAACACCGACGAACACGCATCATATATCACAACATGCTTAGGTCTAAGACACTCATGTTTTAGTCTTAGTACTCAACATATCGGATTGGGTACAGCAATAATACAGACATCGGACAGGTGGTAGATTATAGAGAAGGACAGGGACTGCCAGGGTAGGATAGCTATAGTACAGGTGAGAAATAACATAAATAAATACACAATTGTCAACATACACGCACCGCCTGACTACAGAAATCAGCCGCTCTTCTACCAAACACTGGAGAATTTATTATCACGCTCATATAAGGGGTCACAACATCATTCTAGGGGGTGATTTTAATTGCGTACTTTCGGCTCACAACCTTATAAATGGAGATGTAAGAATGCAAATTAGAAACACAACGGGGGAGGAGGAACATCAATTAGACACATTGCAAACAATTTTAGATATCCATGGGACTAACAGACGCATACAGGCAGATGCATCCCCATGGAATAGATACAACACACACAAACAATGCGCATAATAGAGCAGCGCGATTAGATAGAATTAACACATCATATAACACAAGTCAAGCATTTACAGGAGACACTGAACTTCACAGACCATAAGGCTGTAGTTGCAACAATAAACACAGTACAAGCAACACCACATCTTAGAAGATCTCCACACTGGAAACTTAACTGCACACTTTTACAAAATCAGGACTATGTAGATTGCATAACAAAACTGATCCTCACATACACAAGCGATATACCAGAGGGTAATGCGCGAGAACTCTGGGAAACACTTAAACAAACTATACGAGAGAGAACACAAACACTAGCAGCAGTAATACACAAGCAAAAACTACAACATGAAAAAGTATTGGAAAATGCATTTAAGCTCTTATTACAGACAGACAAAAATTCACCACACATCATAGCATTACAGGAAGAATTAGATCTCCACAGACATCATCGATTTCAGGGGGCTTTACTGCGAACAAAGTTACAAACTATAACACAAGAGATACCGAGTAAACAATACCTAGCTTTAGAACAAAACATACAGCGCAGCAGACAGATAGGCCAGATAATTGACAGGGAAGGAAATATACAAGTCGAGCCACAACCAATAGCCTTAGCCTTTGAAGATTATTACAAGAACCTTATACAGAGGAAAACACACAGGCGCACGTGCAAGAACACTTTATGAAATTCACAAAAGAACTCACAGAGGAACAGAAACTAACACTAGATACTGAATTAACACTAACAGATATAACACAAGCGGTTCACGGAATGCAGAAGGGCAAATCGCCTGGCCCTGACGGTATTACCGCTGAATTCTATCAGTTTTTCTTTCCTCTTCTAGGTCCCCTTTTACTAGCAGTATTCTCTGAATCTTTCCACAAACATGAACTCCCATCCAGTTTCAACACGTCTTACATCACTCTTATTCCGAAGGAGAACACCGACAAGACACTTTTAAAGAGTTACAGACCGATCTCGCTTTTAAATGTAGACTACAAGATTTTAACAAAGACTTTGACGAATAAATTGAAACCAGTAATGGCATCTCTCATTCATGAAGACCAGCAATGTAGTGTACAACACCGGAATATCCAGCAACACACACACTTCATAAGGGACATCATCAACTACACACATCTGAAAAACTGTCAGTCCTCAATTCTCTCTTTAGATCAAGAAAAAGCATTCGACAGAATATCTCACTCATACCTCCACAAAACTCTCTCACACTGCAACGTGGGAAATTATTTTCGGACATGGGTCAAAATTTTATATTTGAAACCGGAAAGTCGGATTCTATTAAACCATACCCTAACCAATTCTTTCAGGTTGACTAGGTCAGTGAGACAGGGATGTCCCTTGTCCCCATTACTGTACGTTGTCGCTCTAGAGCCACTTCTAGAAAAGATACGACAGGACGACAATGTCAGGGGTACGTTCATACCAGGGAAGGGTGAACAAAAGCTGCGTGCTTATGCGGACGATACCATTTTCTTTCCGACAACTGAAAAATCTGTACGGATCATTTTGGAGACGTTCTCGTTTTTCGGCAAAGGGAGTGGGGCAAAATTAAACGTCCAAAAATCTACTATAATGGGCTTAGGCAAATGGAAAAATAAGGCGGATTTTCCATTTGACTTAACATCAAACAATCTTATAAAATTGTACGGAATAGTCTTCCCATGTCAACCAAATCAGACACACAAAGACACTTGGCAAAATCTAGAGAAGAAAATAACAGATATGTTACAGAGGTACAAATACAAAACAACTACCATATTTGGTAGAAGTACCATTGTTAATACATATATAATTCCAAAAATACTATATCTGTGCACAGTCCTAGATCCTCCACGTCAGACTGTCACAAACATAAACAAAGAGATTAGACGCTTTGTGTTTGGCAGCACCATCTACAGTATCAAACATACTACACTCATGCAAGACAAAAAAGATGGAGGTATCGCCCTCCAAGACATAACAACCAAAATACAAGCACTTAGGATCAAACACGTAGGTGAAATCCTACAACACCCAGAAAAACACCTTTAGCACACTATTACATTGGAATTAGGCTATCTTATTTAAAACCTATTAGGAATACATCCTCACATTACTTTGGCACTCTCCCAACGTTCTACAAAACATGTATTTCAGCCATTAAAGGACACGAAAAATTACTACAAGAAAACACATACAATCTACAGGCATTTAGTTAAATTACAAGCAACTCCGGTACATCTCAGAATTAAAAGAGGACATAGATATTTCATAAAAGATTATACCGAAATTTTCTCTAATATTCACAACAAGCAGATTACCCCAAAAGCAAAGGAAATTACATATAGGCTTGTTTACAGCATGACCCCAACAACAGAGAGAACAGCAAAGATAACTAAACAAATACTACAGTGTCAGCTTTGTAGACGGAACGTCCGAGAATCAGAAGAGCACATCTATTACGAATGCAACACAATCATGCCAACAAGAAATCTCCTACAAAACATCCTAAACACTCATACGAAACAAAGAACAGATGTTTACAAAGCAATCATGATAAATTCCATTCCTTACTCCACACAAGACATCCACACAAAGCTACTTGTTCTATTGGCAGAGTACAGAAATCTTATATGGACATTAAGAAACAAAGCACTATACAATTACAGAACAATCAACAAAGAAATTGTCCAACAACTTTATCAACAAAAAGTCGCAAACATTCTAATCTTAGCCCCACAAGCGCAAATCTCGTAAAAGATTTGGCTGAAGACAGCACATATTACAGAAGAAGCAAATAACTTGTTTTAAACAAAGGATACTACAACTGTAAATGTGTTTATTGATGGTATTAATAATCTTACAATTATATTATTATTATTAATAATACTATTATTATTACTGCTACTATTATTATTAATTTTCCCATTATTATATTTGAATGTGCAACATGAAATATATTGTGGATGGGTGTCTATGCCGTTGGCAGTAACATATATATATGCGTCTGTGTGTGGATGCAGGTGTGTGTGCGTGTGTGTGCATGAATTTTCACGCGCATGTGTATGAGTGTGTGTGTGTGCGTGTGTGTGTGCGCGCGCGCGTGCGTGCGTGTTTCAGCCTTTAAACTAAGGCGGTATCTCAAGTAATAAAATGATGTTATATGGTAATGATATGTTTCAAAAGAAATATGCACCACCATGTATAAACAAATTAAATGTGCCCTTTAGATACCCAGTGAGCTAAGGTGGCTTTTAGTGGCCAGGTTTTAAGTCCTTCCCATTGTATATGAAACCCAGACACTATCACAACTTTGGACCAATTATCTCCCTGGTGACAGGCCATGGACTCTAATCGCTAGTAGTAAATCCCTGATTCTTATCCCCCAAACAAAAGGTATCATGGACTAGAGCGCCACACTGTAATTTGTCATCAGGCAACAACACCAACGACCTTCACCTCGGTAGCTAAGTGACCCAGAAATTACAAAGAAGCCACATTTTAATGGAAATGATAGTTTAAAGTTTATTGTCCAAGCGCGGGGCATTTAATGTACTACGGTCTCCAGAAAGCACGAGATTATGTGTGTGTGTGTGTGTGTGTGTGTGTGTGTGTGTGTGTGTGTGTGAGAGAGAGAGAGAGAGCGAGAGAGGAGAGGAGAGGGAGAGATGGACAGGTGTTTCATGCAATCCGTTTGCGGAAGTGGAAGTGAAGCATATGCAAGGAATGTGTATCTACATGCACTATGCCATAAATGTCACATTATCATAACTGTATATATGTATGTATTTGTTTTATTCACAATGTCACACTTAACACTAACAAACGGCAACGCTCTGTAACATACACAAACAAAAGAAACACACACTACAACTTGTAAATATACATTGCTTTGTATGAAATAAAAGTTTAAAAAAAAAAAAAAGTTCCATACCATCGTGTCCTGTCAATGTATATTGAAGACCATCTGGTTTATCTTCACAACGTATAAATCTTTCGCCTTACCCTCATTTGCGAGTTCCCTAGGGATCATTTCTCTGGCAAATTGTCGCACTGCTAACTATAAACTCGTGTATTTTTTCCGGATTTTGTGGTGATATTCCTTGGATTTGATATTCTGGATATTTCCCCGGAATTATTACTTGAAGCAACAAATTTCAAGATGTATTCGAATATTACTGAAGTCGGGATCTCGATAAATGACTACGATGTCCAGCTACTTCACCAGTCTGGAACGATAGTGTGTTCCATTACTAGTCCCGGAGCTGCTGCTAAGCAACACCTGCACTTATTATGAGTGCCCTAACTGGTCCAGGAGGTATACCTTTTGGGGGAGTCGTCGACCTGCATAGGTTCGAAGTTCCCACTAGGTGGTACTTTCACTTGTCAGCAGAGGCTCAGAAAGCCGTGTATGACAAGTTACACGGCAAAAAGTTTTCTCTACCAAGTCTAGGGATAGACATATCCCTGGAGCACCGAGAGAAAGAAAAAGACAGGACTGACCATCCACTGGTTGCCCGTCACGATCGCTCCCCAAGGAGTTAAAAAAACTGGTGCACAGCATCACAGGAGATGAAAAGGCTGAGGTGTTTAGGATAAAAAAATGGGGCTGGCAAGTGGGGAGCGCTCTGCAACCCAAAAAAGGAAGTCCCCCATTATATACGGATCTACACTCCTGGCATTACGAACAATAATCACAGAGTGTTGATCACGATGCCGGGGAGAAAGACCAATTGTCCAGCGTGTGGCCAAAACAACCACTGGGCAAATAAATGCCCAAGTCGACGACAACAGATGACACCAACAGCAGCAGCAGTCAGTGTTCAAAGCCAAGAAGATTTCCCACCACTCGAAAGAGAAACTCCTCCGCAGGGAGAGATTGAACTGACACAAACTTTCAATAGTCAAATCAACACACAAGAAGACAGGAACACACAAGAAAATAACACACAAGAAAATAACACACAAGAAATCAATCCAAGGAATGAAGACTCTGACGGTTTTCAAGTCGTCAGCAAACCAAAGAAGAGAACATGGGCTAACAGAAGACTACTGCAGTCAAAACACAGCGACGACACAGAAACAGACGACTTATCACTGCCAAAGAAAGAAAAAGTCAAAGCCACTATAGGCAAGACAAAGGAAACTGAACAAGAACAACAAGAGGAGACACAAGTACAAGACGAAGACGACACATACAGCATACCAGACACTCTCTTTGTAGACACCGACACAAGTGATAAGAACGAGGATCAAGATGATCCTCTCACACAAACCTTTGCCACTAAAGACTTGCTCGCCTAAATGTACCATCATGGATAACAACTTTGTGTGTGAATCGATATAGTTATTATATCTCATTTATTGTTTTTACTTAAATTACAATGACTAGTGATTTAATTATTATTACTTTAAACATTTGTGGCATACGTACAAAATTACAACACATTATCACACTAATAAACAAACACAAACCAGACTTTATACTACTACAAGAAACAAACATATGTTCAAAAACATTCGCACAACATATCACCACACAGCTAGCCTCAAACATTCATGCTTTAGTTTAGGCACACACAAAATTGGGTCAGGAACAGCTATTCTGCAGACATCAGACAGGTGGGATATAATTAAAACACACACGGATAACCAGGGACGAATCTCCATAATACAGGTTAAAAACACTATACATGCATATACCATAGTGAACATACATGCACCACCTAATTACAATCATCAACCAAATTTTTACCAAGAATTAGACACCTTAGCTTATACAAACATACAGAGGGCAAAATGTTATCCTTGCAGGGGATTTCAATTTTGTACTCTCAGATTTGGATATCGTAGGGGGAGGCAAAGCAGGAATTAAGACACAATTAAGGAGAAATGACAGAAATGGAATACATCAACTGGATATACTAAAAAATACCTTAGACACACACAATTTAACAGACGCTTTCAGATACAAACACCCGAATAACATTGCAACAACACACAAAAATAGGGCTTACAATAGATCAGCCAGACTAGATAGAATATACACACCTTCAACACATCACATAATACACACAAAACATCTACAAGAAACATTACAATATACAGATCACAAAGCAGTACTAACACACATCACAACAGACACTACAAATACAATGCCACCAAAAGGAACACCACATTGGAAGTTCAATAACACATTACTCCAAAACGACAGGTTATGTACAACGCATGACACACCTTATTCTAACATACACTAATAGTACACCCACCGACAACATAACACAAATTTGGGATTTACTAAAGAACACAATACATTATAGAACACAACATTTAGCATCCATAATACATAAAGACAGACAACAACAAGAACATATCATACAGACAGCAATACAACTCACAAAACAGACTGACAGGAATGCACTACACCTACACACACTAGAATCACAATTAGAACAACACCAGCAACACACATTCCGTGGTGCACTCCTTCGAACTAAACTTACTAACATATCAGAAGAAAGTCCCAGTAAACAACACCTTGCATTAGAACAAAACATTCAACGTAACAGACAAATAGGAGCAATAACAGACATGCAAGGAAACACACAAACAGAGGCAATACATATACTAGAAACATTCCAACAGTACTACACTGACCTATATACAGCAGAACCCGCCAACACACAAACACAAAATAGGTTCTTACAATACACAAAGAAACTGTCAGACACAGATAAGGACACACTAGACACAGAGCTTACATTAGCAGACATAACACATGCACTCAATCAAATGCAAAAAGACAAAACACCAGGACCAGATGGACTCACAGTAGAATTCTACCAACATTTCTTTCCTATCCTAGGCAATTTCCTTCTAAAAGTCTACCAAGAAGCTTTTCATAAACAAGAACTCCCAAACACTTGCAACATGTCATATATAACACTTATACCCAAAGACAACACAGACAAAACACAGCTGAAAAACTATAGACCCATCTCTTTATTAAACACAGACTACAAAATTCTAGCAAAATCACTTGCAAACTAAATAAAAATAACTTCATGCCATCACTCATCCACCCAGACCAACAGTGCAGTATTCACCACAGAAACATACATCAACATACACATTTCATTAGAGATTTCATTACATACACCCACCAGAAAGACTGTCAATCCTCTCTTTTATCTTTAGACCAGGAGAAGGCCTTTGACAGAATTTCACACTCATACTTACACAAAACACTAGCGCACTGTAACATAGGACAATACTATAGTACAGTGGATAGAATATTGTATAAAAATCATGAAAGTAAGGTACTGGTGAATCATTCACTCACTGCCTGTTTCAAAATCACTAGATCTGTCAGACAAGGGTGTCCACTATCACCAGTCCTATATGTACTCACACTAGAACCACTCTTAGAAGCAATTAGACAGGACACTAACATTAAAGGTACATTTATACAAGGGTCCGGGGAGCGGAAATTAGATGCTTATGCAGATGACACCGCTTTCTTCCCTACAACCAACACTTCCATAACGAACATACTTCACACCTTCAAACAGTTTGGTGAAGGAAGTGGGGCCAAAATAAACATACAGAAGTCTAAAATAATGGGTCTGGGGAAGTGGAAGAATAAAGCAGATTTCCCCCCGGATCTAACAGTCACAGATAACATGAAAATTTATGGGATCACATTTCCATCCAATCCCAGAAAAACACATACAGAAACATGGCAATCACTGACAAACCGAATTATAGACATACTACATAGGTTAAAATACAAGACATCAACAATTTTTTTAAGAAGCACAATTTTAAACACCTTCATCATTCCTAAAATAATATATTTAGCCACAGTGTTAGACCCTCGAAAACAAACAGTCACAGACATAAACAAACACATCAGACAATTCATCTTCAGCAACACAATTCACATGTATAAAACACAAGACTTTAATACAAGATAAGAAACGAGGCGGTGTCGCTTACAGGACCTACACACAAAAATACAAGCATTAAGAATCAACCACATAGGACGCATCATCAATCATCCAGATCAACACTCGCTAGCATTATACCATATTGCAATTAGATTACATAGACTTAAGAAATAGACAAAACAACACCGCACTATTACGGCACACTACCGCACTTCTACAGAACATGTATGCAAGCAATTCAAGGCAATGATCATTTAATACAACAGACAACCAAGCAGATATACAAATATTTAGTGAAACGACAAGCCCCACCACTACATCTGAGAATCAAAAGAGGATACATATAGTACATGAAAGACTATAGATGCACCTTCACTAACTTACACAACAAACATATCACATCGAAATCCAAAGAAGTAACATACAGGCTAATTTATAATATGACCCCGACTACAGAGAGAGCAGCACAGACATCCAAGCAAATAGCCCCTTGCCAATTATGTAGACACAATATTCAGGAAACGGAGGAACATATTTTTTATTTATGCCCAATAATCACAGCCACTAAAACCGCATTACAACAGCTAATAGAAACACACAAACAAGAAAACTGACATTTACAAATCAATCCTTCTAAACACAATACCTACAACCAAAAAAAGACAATTACTCTAAATTAATCGTAGCATTAGCTGAGTATAGACTCATTATATGGTCTAGCCGAAACTTCGCCTCCCACAATCACCACACAATACACTCACACATGCTAACACAAATTTTTCAACAGAAGATCTCCCAGCTATTCGCAGATTAAGTAAAATGTCACTCCCATCAAGTTCACACTTCATACTATACATGTTCAAACACATACTTTCACAGATATTTCTATATCACTAATGTGTACCACTAAACCCAGTCAACCATTATGAGTATTATTGCTAGTAATTATGTTGCTCCGTCTTTCGTTCTAACACAGATCGGGGGAAAACAGGGCTAAATAATTAATCTCCACAAACCCCTCAAGGGGGTAATACACAGTTTCATTCTTTGTTACTGTGTCTACACCGTGCATAGCTTACCGCGGGGGGGGGGGGGGGGTTCCTTTGTGAGTCAGTACTCTTTGTCAATCGAGGGTTGATCTTGGCCTAGCCAGGCACAGGTAAATTCTTTGTACTGACCAGGTAGTCCCGGCCCAGCTAGTGGCCCAAGTAAATTCTTTGTACACGCAAACAGCCAAGGCCACAGGTGTAGCTAATTTCAAACTCTCTCTCTCTCTCTCTCTCTCTCTCTCTCTCTCTCTCTCTCTCTCTCTCTCTCTCTCTCTCTCTCTCTCTCTCTCTCCTTTTCTCTATCTCGCGCACGCGCTCAAGCAACGCGATGCTTGCTGCGTGGTCTAACGATTCGAAATTTGTAGATACATACAAAAGTACCATTTTCAGGAAACAAAAGTGATTCAGCAATAATCTTGACACATAAGTGGAATGAGAATGCTAAAGTGTGAAAGGTTTCTATTTTTCTTTCTTTTAAATGGTTTCGTTTGCATGGGAGCGAATGATTACTCAACCATCATCGTCAACAGTTAATATGTATGTAGTTCCACCATGCCAAGACTATAATGTTGTCACACGTATATGAATGTACACGCTGTATTTGCTTATGTAAAAAGACATTGTTTTTGTACATAATAAACGTATATATATATATATATATATATATATATATATATATATATATATATATATATATATATATATATATATATATATATATTAAAAACGTTAAAGAGAGATATATAGCTCCTCTGGCCTAGGGAAACAAAGGCTTTGTGGAAAACTTGCTGCGTGTCCTTTGTAAGACCCGACCACCGGCCTGGTGTGTCTAGTGGCTGGTGGTCACTAGGCATTTTTGCGTTCAGCGGTTTGCCCTTTGCCTAAATTCAACACGATTTCCCAGCACGAATATAAACATAGTTGTAGAATACCAAAGGCCAACATGTATGGTATTTGTATATGGGTAGCCAAGTATGGGTAATTCGTGTAGGTATTTATGTAAATATAATTATTGCTTTGTGTTGATATACAGGTATTTATATTAATATATGCACATGGAAATCCCCCCCCCCCCCACAATTTAAATAGAATGAAAATGTAAAGTTTACTGCCCAAGATCACGGAAATCCATGTACTATCTTCTACAGAAAGCAAGAGATAGATCAAGACAGAATGTGTGTATGTGTGTGTGTGTGTGTGTGTGTGTGTGAGAGAGAGAGAGAGAGAGAGAGAGAGAGAGAGAGAGAGAGAGAGAGAGAGAGAGAGATGGACAGGTGTAACATGCATTCCACTTGTGGAGATGGAAATGAAACGAGGAATGTGTGTTTACATGCACTACGCCATTAATGTCATATTATCATAACTGTATATGCATGTATTTGTTTTGATTAACGCATGTGACACATAACACTAACAAACGGCAACGCTCTGTAATATACACAAACAAAGAAACACACATTACACCTTGAACATTGCTTTGTATGAAATAAACGTTGAAAAAAAAAAAACACAATACCTAGCTTTAGAACAAAACATACAGCGCAGCAGATAGATAGGCCAGATAATTGACACGGAAGGAAATATACAAGTCGAGCCACAACTAATAGCCTTAGCCTTTGAAGATTATTACAAGAACCTTTACACAGAGAAAAACAAACAGGCGCACGTGCAAGAAAACTTTATGAAATTCACAAAAGAACTCACAGAGGAACAGAAACTAACACTAGATACTGAATTAACACTAACAGATATAAAACAAGCGGTTCACTGAATGCAGAAGTGCGAAAAGCCTGGCCCTGACGGTATAACCGCTACATTCTATCAGTTTATCTTTCCTCTTCTAGGTCCCCTTTTACTAGCAGTATTCTCTGAATCTTTCCACAAACATGAACTCCCATCCAGTTTCAACACGTCTTACATCACTCTTATTCCGAAGGAGAACACCGACAAGACACTTTTAAAGAGTTACAGACCGATCTCGCTTTTAAATGTAGACTACAAGATTTTAACAAAGGCTTTGACGAATAAATTGAAACCAGTAATGACATCTCTCATTCATGAAGACCAGCAATGTAGTGTACAACACCGGAATATCCAGCAACACACACACACACTTCATAAGGGACATCATCAACTACACACATCTGAAAAACTGTCAGTCCTCAATTCTCTCTTTAGATCAAGACAAAGCATTCGACAGAATATCTCACTCATACCTCCACAAAATTCTATCACACTGCAACGTGGGAAATTATTTTCGGACATGGGTCAAAATTTTATATTTGAAACCGGAAAGTCGGATTCTATTAAACCATACCCTAACCAATTCTTTCAGGTTGACTAGGTCAGTGAGACAGGGATGTCCCTTGTCCCCATTACTGTACGTTGTCGCTCTAGAGCCACTTCTAGAAAAGATACGACAGGACGACGATGTCAGGGGTACGTTCATACCATTGAAGGGTGAACAAAAGCTGCATGCTTATGCGGACGATACCATTTGATTTCCGACAACTGAAAAATCTGTAGGGATCATTTTGGAAACGTTCTCGTTTTTTGGCAAAGGGAGTGGGGCAAAATTAAACGTCCAAAAATCTACTATAATGGGCTTGGGCAAATGGAAAAGTAAGGCAGATTTTCCATTTGACTTAACATCAAACAATCTTATAAAAGTGTACTGAATAGTCTTCCCATGTCAACCAAATCAGACACACAAAGATACATGGCAAAATCTAGAGAAGAAAATAACAGATATGTTACAGAGGTACAAATACAAAACAACTACCATATTTGGTAGAAGTACCATTGTTAATACATATATAATTCCAAAAATACTATATCTGTGCACAGTCCTAGATCCCCCACGTCAGACTGTCACAAACATAAACAAAGAGATTAGACGCTTTGTGTTTGGCAGCACCATCTACAGTATCAAACATACTACACTCATGCAAGACAAAAAAGATGGAGGTATCGCCCTCCAAGACATAACAACCAAAATACAAGCACTTAGGATCAAACACGTAAGCGAAATCCTACAACACCCAGAAAAACACCCTTTAGCACACTATTACATTGGAATTAGGCTATCTTATTTAAAACCTATTAGGAATACATCCTCACATTACTTTGGCACTCTCCCAACATTTTACAAAACATGTATTTCAGCCATTAAAGGACACGAAAAATTACTACACAAGAAAACACATACAATCTACAAGCATTTAGTTAAACTACAAGCAACTCCAGTACACCTCAGAATTAAAAGAGGACGTAGATATTTCATAAAAGAATATACCGAAACTTTCTCTAATTTTCATAACAAGCAGATTACCCCAAAAGCAAAGGAAATTACATATAGGCTTGTTTACAGCATGACCCCAACAACAGAGAGAACAGCAAAAATAACTAAACAAATACTACAGTGTCAGCTTTGTAGACGGAACGTCCAAGAATCAGAAGAGCACATCTATTACGAATGCAACACAATCATGCCAACAAGAAATCTCCTACAAAACATCCTAAACACTCAAACGAAACAAAGAACAGATGTTTACAAAGCAATCATGATAAATTCCATTCCTTACTCCACACAAGACATCCACACAAAGCTACTTGTTCTATTGGCAGAGTACAGAAATCTTATATGGACATTAAGAAACAAAGCATTATACAATTACAGAACAATCAACAAAGAAATTGTCCAACAACTTTATCAACAAAAAGTCTCAAACATTCTAACCTTAGCCCCACAAGCGCAAATCCCGTAAGAGTTTTGCCTGAAGACAGCACATATTACAGAAGAAGCAAATAACTTGTTTTAAACAAAGGATACCACAACTGTAAATGTGTTTATTGACGGTATTAATAATCTTACAATTATTATTATTATTATTATTATTATTATTATTATTATTATTATTATTATTATTATTATTATTAATACGTTTATTACTACTGCTACCATTATTATTAATTTTCCCATTATTATATTTGAATGTGCAACATGAAATATATTGTGGATGTGTGTCTGTGTCGTTGGCAGTAACATATGTATGCGTCTGGGTGTGGATGCAGGTGTGTGTGTTGTGGTGTGTGTGGTGTGTGTGTGTGTGTGTGTGTGTGTGTGCATGTATTGCCGCATGTGTACGAGTGTGTGTTGTGTGTGTGCGCGCCGTGTAGCAGCCTTTAAACCAAGGCGATATCTCAAGTATTAAAATGATGTTATATGGTAATGATGTTTTTGAAAAGGAAAAAATATGCACCACCATGTATAAACAAATTAAATAAGCCCTTTAAGTACCCTAAGCTAAAGTGGCTTCTTGTGGTCAGATTTTAAGTCCTTCCCATTGTATCTGAAACCCATTCACTATCACAGCATTGAACCAATTACCTCCCTGGGGACAGGCCATGGACTCTAATTGCTAGTTATAAATCCCTGATTCTTGTCCCCCAAACAAAAGGGGTCATGGACATTATTACAGGACACTAGAGGGTCATCTTGTAATTTGACTTCAGGCCAACAACACCAACAATGTGAATCTTCACCTCGGTAGCTAAGTGACCCAGAAAATACAAAGAAGCCACATTTTAATGGGAATGATAATTTAAAGTTTATTGCCCAAGCTCACGGCATTCAATGTACTGCTGTCTCCAGAAAGCATGAGATAGATCAAGATAAAATGTGTGTGTGTGTGTGTGTGTGTGTGTGTGAGAGAGAGAGAGAGAGAGAGAGAGAGAGAGAGAGAGAGAGAGAGAGAGAGAGAGAGAGAGAGAGAGAGAGACAGGAGAGATGGACAGGTGTTACATACATTCCGCTTGTGTAAGTGGAAATGAATCATATTCAAGGCATGTGTGTTTACATGCACAATGCCATAAATGTTATATTATCATAACTGTATATATGTATGTATTTGTTTTATTCACACATGTGACACCTAACACTAACAAACGGCAACGCTCTGTAATATACACAAACAAAAGAAACACACATTACACTTTGTAAATATACATTGCTTTGTATGAAATAAACGTTAAAAAATAAAAATAAAAAACAAAAACAAAACAAACCAAAAAAAAAGGGGGGGGGGGGGAAGAAAGACGTATACAATATACAAGAATAAAATTGGTGCGTACAATTTGTACGCTATCTTACATTCCCTTGTTTTAATACATGTACGCTGCCTTTCATACACCTTTCATTCTAAAATTCGTTTTTACTCCTTGTTAAAATATAAGTGAAGTTGAGTATTAGGTTTTGTACATTTTTGCCAATGCGAAAATGTTTTGGCAGTGAGTTACGAAAGGAAAAATTTTACAAACGCGATTAACACAAATAGAAACAGATTATCAAAAATTAATTTAGGCTGCGTTTTTGCTATAGTCATAATTAACGTAACCTTTACCGAAAAATCGGCGTATATTATATGCATTATATTTACAACATACATTTCAAATCAAAATTTAATATAACTAACTAATTAGATGATTCCGTCTTCGATAAAGAGTGTAGATGTCTACTGTCGAAAGTTCGTCGCGTGATTCTAGCAGAAACGTTATGTTTCAAATATTCGATGGTTTTGAAGAAACTTTGTAACACTGTTCTGGTGAATTTGAACTGCTGCTGTTGGGTTTAGGCATCTGACTAAACTATCACAGTTCGTAAGATCGGGCAGAGAGGTCGGTGTTTCATTCGACTGGTGGATCAGGCATTCTCGTCAAGAGATCTGGTAAAATATTTGTAGCTCCCTTAATGTGTTGAATGTCATAGGAGAAATCTTGAAGCAATAGGGCCCAACGAGCGATTCTGTTATTTTTGGGTGTCCCTTGCTTGATCACCAGTAAAGGTGAGTTGTCGGTTTGGATAAGAAAGTGGGTGCCTCTGAGGTATTTGGATAATTTAAGGACACAATAGACCACACTCAGTCCTTCCAGTTCCACAATACTATAGCGTTGTTCGGCTGGCTTTAGCGTCCTGCTGACGTAGACGACTGGATGTTCGATGCCCTCATGTTTCTGCATGAGTACCCCTGCTATGGTGGTAGTGCTGGCATCTGTTTTCAAAATAAATGGAGTATTTATATCTGGGGGACGAAGAATGGGTGGATTTGAAAAAAACAAAATAACTTCAATTTCTTGATTGCATCGTCTAAATAGGCACTCTTACAAATGTTATTTGGTTGACTCTTTGTAAGTAAGTTCGAGAAAATAGTGGTAAATTCAGCTAAGTTCGGAATGAACTTGTTATAATAATTAACAAGGCCCAATAGACTTCTGACCTGTTTCTTTGTTGTTGGCACATTTAAATTCAAAATTTTAGAAACAATTTTGTTGTCAGTCAATAGTTTTCCCTCTGAGATTCTATGGCATAAGAAGTCGATTACATGAATCGTCTGACAATCACTTTGCTGCAGAAATTTGGCAAAAGATGTTATGATTTTATTTATGATCATTAAATATTTCAATTTGTCAAAGCTTTTCTCAACTTTAGCTGAGTCAATCCACTTACCGAATGTGTCTGCACTGTTGAAACACAATCTATGAACGCTTGATTAGCTTTTGGGCATAACTTAGAGAATTGTAACTGATATCCAGCAGCATCTAGTGAAAAGTGTTGCATTACACTATGTTTGATGTACTCATAATTTGTTCTCAACTCTTGAGGTATATGAATAACGAAGACACAAACAATAGATTGGACGATTTATTACCTGGCATATTTCGCTGTATCTCGTGAGGTACATACTGCAGAAATCACACAACTTAACGTAAATTAACTAGATAAATCATTCAAGTTGAAATATACACATATTCGCACAGTAATGTCAATTATCTACCACGGTAATTTTAAGCTGACTAACATGTCTTTCTGTTTGCACAATTCTTGAGGTATAGTTTCTACTACTTTCAATGGATCCAGAGCTAAGTTTCGCATATATATAATGGCCCAATTTTCCTTTGGGAACCTCGTGGTAACGTAATATGGTTTCCAAGTTCTCCGTTAAGGCGCTAATAGAGTCCCCAGAACAAAAAGCTTTTACAATTCCCTTGAACTTTTTGAACTTTTGTTCTTCTTCCTTACTCTTTAGCTTATTGCTAGAAATTTGTACCTCAAAGTCTATTTCTAGTTGTCTTACTCTCATTTGTGTTTCTGACTAAATTTTCTTAGCTTCTAATTCTATTTCTGTCTGTCTGATGGCTGCTTCAATTTATAACTTTTTGTTAGCTGCTGCTGCTTCTATTTCTAACTTTTTGTTAGCTGTTGATGCTGCTTCTATTTCTAATTTTTTGTTTTTTGCTTCCATTTCTAAATTTTTGTTAGCTGCTGCGTCTTCTATTTCTAATTTATTGTGTTCACGTTCTAAAGCTCTTTCCTGTCGTTCTTGCTCTTTCTCTTCTATTACCAAATGTTCTGCATGTTTCTTCTCACTCCATTATGCTAGCTTATCTCCTGTGTATCCTAGTTTTTCCCCTAACTCGATACACTTTTCTAAAGTCGACATTTTAGAATTTTACAATATTCCTAGTTGAATACAACAAATGTATCTCCCTTACCAAAACTTTGACGTACACAAGTAGATTATGTTCCTTTATGTAGGATCACCAAAAAAAAATGGTACACAAATTTACATGCTTCAAAAAGAAAATGAGTGACTATTTAGGATCACAATCAAAGAAATAAACTTAGCTGATTTCTGAGGAGTTGCTCCAGCACTAATACTGACTTCTGTACTTGACGTTTTAGGCCACTTTTATACCGTAATTTTGCAGCAAAAATATATTACATCAACCTGTTGTGGGAAAGAAAAACATTAGTATCGTCGTGAAGTCATGTCATTGTTATGTCTGTGTTGAGAGAGAATTTTTGATAAATATCTTTAGAGTGGAGTAAAGACAATTACTTATAAAACTGTTAAATTGTCGTTGTCGCGTGGTGTGAATGCTTATCAATTTTTTACTTGGCTAGTCCAAGAACCGTCACAGTATTTATTATGTTAATGTTTAATTTTAAATGTCGTAATTAACTGTCTAGGGACTTGCCAAAGCGGACTTGAGCCCCCATAACTAGCCTGTCAACGTTACAAGATGGGTTCAGACAGGCAGATGGTGCGAGCACAGATGAGGCATAGACGCATAAATATATTAGGCATATTTATTTTACAAACCTCATCATTTAAACATCACAAGACTACAACAGTACCATATAAACGAATCAATATCACTTCAATACTTGCTCTCGCACCAATTCTCTCAATATTCTCACACGATCCTCGCGCTCGTATCACAGCTAAGCGCACTCGTATCAAGCTTTGCACACAAACACACGTCTAGTAGCGATGTCATTCATTTGCACTGAAGTCTAAGTGTAAGCCTATTCTGTCTCTCCACTCAATCATGCATCCTCTCTCAGTCGTGTCCAAACGCCCGTCTGACTTCTCCTCTACCATCCGGTGGTCACGAGGTACTGGACCCTCGTGCAATCCGCGGGAAGTCGTACTGTCAAGTCTGTCTCGCACTCGCCTGGTTGGGGGGTAGGCGTACTGCGTAATTCTGTCCGAGGTGAACCTGTCACTCAAGATTACAATCCTGTCTCTACTGTCCTAAGCTTCTAGACTGTTCTACCCCCGTACTCACCCCATGTCTCTATGTCCGTCCTCTGTCCTCTGTTATGTCCTGTCAGGACTTGACACATAGGATATTAATGAAACCTTTGAAATATGACTAGTACTTTGCTGTCTTGGTAGACAATAGTTTGTTAAATAAAGTTATAACTCTCCATGGCGCAAATCCTGGCAGCATGATTCCTCTCTAGGTCTCCCGAGTGAGAGGCAGAGGGAGGTACACAGAGAGAGACACACACAGATAAAGAGAGCAAAAGAGAAATGGAAAGGCGGATAGAGAGATACAGAGAGACTCAACGTGAGACAGATATATATATATATATATATATATATATATATATATATATATATATATATATATATATATATAGAGAGAGAGAGAGAGAGAGAGAGAGAGAGAGAGAGAGAGAGACCGAGTGAGACGGATAGAGGCAGAGCGAGACAGAGTGAGACAGAGAGAAAGACAGAGAGAGGGAAAGACAGAAAGCGAGGCAGAGAGAGGCAGAGGGACAGAGAGAGACAAAGAGAGAAGACAGAAAGACAGAGAGAGAGAGAGAGAGAGAGAGAGAGAGAGAGAGAGAGAGAGAGAGAGAGAGAGGCACAGAGAAACAGAGAGAGAAAGCGAGAATGACAGAGAGATACAGAGACAAAGTGAGACAGATAAAGACAGATAAAGAGTGAGATACAGAGAGACAGAGGGAGACAGAAAGAGAGAGGCAGAGAGAGAGAGAGAGAGAGAGAGAGAGAGAGAGAGAGAGAGAGAGAAAGGGAGAGAAAGAGAGAACAAATTTCAAAAGGATTCCGTGAATTAAACGCGTTCGGTGTAATGCTGAGCACATCACCCATCGATTTTTGATTGCTCTATAACAGTGACTCTCAACCGGTGGCGAATTCCCACTGGGGAAAATTTTAGGGTTTCTGGGGGAAAATTAAGATTATTTCAAGATTTCGTTAATAGAAGATCCGATTACTTGATATTGTTTTTCCCTCCATACTTTACAGTTCTGTATTTCTCGCCCTTCTGAAATTCGTTTTGTAACGAAACAAATCAAGTTTTATGTAGATGACAAAACTTGTTCTAGTATGCGTCATTAAATTTAGCTTCCATTTTTACATATACTGTGTAGGGGCAAAGCGTGGGGGGGAGTTTATAATGAGGAAATACGAAAATATGCTGAAGGGGTGCATGGGCCAACAAAGGTTGAGAACCACTGCTCTATAAACATATGGGATCAGCAAGGTATACCAAATTCGTCTCCAGACGTGTAAAAAGCTCTTTGGTTTTGATAGTTTCTGCTGGCAAGGACCGACACAGTTTCAAGGCAAGCCGACACCCAAAAGAAAAATGTATCACGGGAAATAACTCTTCCGTTTCTAAAAAAGCCAAATATCTAGGGTAAGTTCCCTTATTAGCAAAACTAAATGTGTCAGTCTGTCTGTGTATCTATCTAGTGGGCTGGGGATTTAATGTGGAATGCTTTCACATCTGTCCACTTATGTGTGTCCATGTTTGTGCGTGCGTGTGTGTGCGTGTGTGTGCGTGTGTGTGAACTTTTGTTAGTGAGTTTGTGATTGTGAGAAAGTATGTGAATGCGAGGTAGTGTGTATTTATGTGTTATTGAGTTGGTGCACTGCTGTGAGAGTTTGGGTAAATGATGTAAGTATGTATGCAGTATTGTATGTATGTTTTTATGAATGTGTGTCTGCCTGCCTGTCTGTCTCATAACATGGTAACACGCGTTGTTTATCTTTACACCATTCAGTTTACAATTATTTTATTTCCTATGTGAATGTATCATGCACTATTGATGAACGAAGATGAGTGATTGGAAGGGCCCAGTGTAAAACGGACCCGCGTGCCCAATTATTGTCCCTTTGAAAGTTCGTTCGTTCGTTCGTTCGTTCGTTCTGCCTGCCTGCCTGCCTGCCTACCTACCTACCTACCTGGCGGCCTGCCTGCCTGCCTGCCTGCCTACCTAACTACCTATCTATTCACCTAGCTACCTACCTGCCTACTTACTTCCCTACCTACATATCTACCTACCTACCTATCCGCTTACCTACCTACCTGCCTGCCTACCTACCTGCTGTCTGCCTACCTACCTACTTACCTACCTGCTTACCTACCCCCGTTGTTTCTGGTGTTGTTCTCTGTGTCCGTAGTGTTTAAGTTTCTATCTATTTTTCTATCTACCTTTTTGCTTCTCAATCACCATTTTAACTGTTGGCGCTTTCTTGAAACTCTTCCTGTCCTTCTTATTTGCTTTCCTTCTAATGTAATGAGCGCTGTCGACGAGGGTCCGACTCCAGATCTTCCGTCTCGCTAAGTAAGGGAAAGACTGGCCACTCATGCCTCCCTGCATCCAAACGTGTATAATGTGTTGGCTCTATCACATCACAGATCTACAGAATGAAACTGCTTCTTTTCTAGTATCGCCCACATTTATCCTCAAATGTAATGCAGAGATAAGACTTGGATCTTCTCATATACGACATAAAACGCATAGTCCTGGTATATTGTACAAATCTTCGCCGTCATCACACAGTGTCGTCTCCGCAGTGATGGATCTCCTGCAGCTTCTACCCCGAGCCTTCCTTGTACATTCTAACAGGGTTCAGATAAATGTAGTCCCATAGTCGATACTACCATTAGACTGTCTCCGTGGCGCTCCGAAGGTTGTGGGTTCGATTCCAGGCTACGTCGTTCGGTTCACGAGTTCAATTTTCTCAGAGACTCCTGGAGGTCGTCGTTGGAGCTACGGAGTTCGTGATTTGTGTGACGTTTTTGCCAGGCCGCCCTGCGGAAGAAAAGACCGAGCCATACGTGATAAACCCCAGGCAATGAAGCCAATGCTCTTACCTTTAACTCCCCGCCCCTTTTCTTGTTTAAGCCGCTGTTGGAGTGTTAAATGTTAGACCTTCACACATTCCATACTACTACATATGAAGTGTGGTGGCTAGTTTTCTTCCTCGCAGTCTGTCCTTCCGAGACCATTTCCAGACAAATCTGAAAATTAACAAGTATCCATTTTCATGATCGACTCCAGAGACGCACTCGTCGGAAAATGTAATCCTGGCTTTGCTGGTGATTGAACCCAAACCACTAACGACTATGTCACAGGGGTTCATTAAAATGTCCTTTGCAAAGACGTTGCAATCAATCCAAATACAAGATTGATTTACTGGGTAATTTTACTTTTAGTGGTTTGCCATAGCTTTCTGAACGAGAAATCAACATTGAAGTCCAGCTGACCCGTGTAGGGAATGAACCACTGTCAGCGCACCGGCTGTTTATGTGTAAACGCTTTACACCCCGTTGCCACGCTGGCTTAACTTATGCTAAGTTGTATTTTAACCATATCTTGATGTAACCTCTATTTATTTTCCCCTCAATTGTCCTCCACTATGGTATTGGGTATATTGTTAGTTCGTGTAATGCGACCAAAACGCGCGTTTCCCTCTTCTTCCAGCCTTATCGATAGGATTCTTTCTGAAATTTTAAACACAGAAATCTCAAACAATATGTTGCATTATTTATTGCCTGGCATATTTCACTGCATCACGTCGGGTGCATAATGCAGAGTTATATATCACCGGAGGTGAATACATGTATACTACTTAAGCTGAAGCAATTAAACCACATATTCACAGGTATTGCTTAAATGTGGAGCATCTGTTATCCCCGCGGTAATTTCGAATTTCACAAGAACTCTCTGTGTTTGCATAAAACTGGCTGGAAACGGCTAATAGCCAATGCCTTAATAAATTTGAGCAATCGTTTATTGTCCTACGAATACAGTAAACACAATACGTCTTTTCTTTGCTCAAGTTGTGGCCATAGTTTGTGAGGTGTTGAGAGGTGTTATGCGGTTTGTTTGTCTTTACATTCACTAAAGGAAATAAATTGTTTTGTACCTATGTTTAGATAAATGTTTTCTGTTTGGTATTGTTTTCAAAACAATGTTTCCCCATTTTGAATTTGAATAATGAAGACGCAAACAATATATTGCACAATTTATTGCCTGAGATATTTCGCTGCATCTCGTAAGATGTGCAGTACACATCCACCCACACACACACACACACACACACAACCACCCCCCCCCCCCCCCGCCCACACACACACACACAAGTTCAACACATAATGAAGTTGTGTAATGGATCCTTTCAACTGAAATACACAAAACGCTTTGTCTAATATTTAAATGTCACCACAAGACTTATAAAAAGACTATCAAGTATTTCTGTTTACAAGATTGTTGTTTTCCCGAGTGAATAGCAGACGCCTCGGTATATATTAATGATTGTTGGTTATTAGTAGGAAAAGCTCACTGAAATCCTCCTCGTCTGCATGTCCAGATTCTATTAGATGTGTTATTGAATATGGCGGTTTTTTTCAGCTGTTTGTAAGGGCAGGAGACTTGCCAGAATTGTCCACTGTTAGCTAGAGTGGCTAGAATGCCGCGTGTTCAAGAGACCTAGGTTCGAATCCTCGGTAAGGTATGGATTTTCTTCTGCCGGGGCAAAACGAAAATCCTAACCTGCACAGTTCGCGGCGACTGCTCATGCCAGGCGGCCTTAATTTCTCAGGCTCAAAGACCCCACTGCGGTTCTAGACCGCAAGGTACTAAAGGCAGTTGATAACAGACGACTCGCAATGTACTATAGGCAGTGGGTGACAGTTTACATGACAAGGAGTTTCAAAGAGTTGATATAAGAGTGGTTGTGTATCTCAGCACTGGAACTACGATGTTTCTCTGCGTGATGTTTTGAGTGGCTCTTTATGAATTCAGTAGGATAGGCGTTTAGATGTAAGGATGTAAGGTTTACTTTAAGGTTTCAAATCTGCCAGTGTATCTTGAGCGGATATCCTCCTGACACGAGTGAACAAGATATGTAATAAGCCACGTTTATACTGAACAGGTTCAAGGCTGTAGGAATTCAGGAAGACATAGTCCTATAGCAGATATTACCGTTAGACTATTTCCGCGGCGAAGTGCTTGCGCTCCGAAGGTTGTGAGTTCGATTCCGGGCAATCTCGTTCAGTTCACGAATGCAGTTTTCTCGGAGACTTCTGGGGGTCGTTGCTGGAGCTACAGAGTTCGTGTCCTGTGCGACGCCATCCTCTCTACAACTGATTAGTATATTTATAAATGGTAGAATGTCATTGTGTTCATGTTTATAGGTTTGAGAGATGTTCATATGTGCCCAGTTTATAGCGGCATGGTAGCATGTAGCTTATTGTTTGCTAGTTGTAATGATTATGTGATCTATGTATCGGTGGTAGTAAGCTATGTCTTTAATGTCTGACGAGCTGCTTTCTTCGATACATGCCATGAAGGTGTTCGCCAGAACAGGACCTGGAGAACTCCCCATTGCCATTCTATTTGGCTGTAAATTTGTGTGAGAAAATTGTATTTAATGTTAGCAGCGCAAAGCAACAGTAATCTCTCCAATATAGGCGCCGGAATGTCTAATTTCAACTTTTTCCTATTTTGTGCGTTGACAAAGAATCTGTACTATTTCTTTGAAGGGAGCATTGGTGAACATATATGTTATATCTATAGGTGTCATTTGTTTGTATTTAATATCCATGACGTGCAATAGTTCTGCCAGTTGACACGTGTCTTTAAGTATTTTGAAGTCATTCGACTGTTGTGCTGGTTTGAACATTGCCGCTAGCAATTTCGCAGCAAGTTCGGCGTTTGGGTTAGGTAACCATGGATACAATCAGTCTCAGTGGAATACCGGGTTTATGTTGTTTTGGGAGACTATATAGTTGGGGAGTTTGGGTTAGGTAACCATGGATAGAATAGATCTCAGTGGAATACCGGGTTTATGTAGTTTTGGGAGACTATATAGTTGGGGAGTTTGGGTTAGGTAACCATGGATAGAATAGGTCTCAGTGGAATACCGGGTTTATGTAGTTTTGGGAGACTATATAGTTGGGGAGTTTGGGTTAGGTAACCATGGATACAATCGGTCTCAGTGGAATACTGAGTTTATGTAGTTTTGGGAGACTATATAGTTGGGGAGTTTGGGAGCCACGCGGAGTGAACATTTTCGGTAGGACGGACGGTCAGCAGCGCAGTCAGTCGGGCAGCAAGATTTCTATAGGCCGGACAATCGGTCGATAGGGCAGTCCTTCGGTCAATCGACAGATAAGTCGGTTTGTCGAGATCGGCTGATTCTTTGATTGTTCTTTATTAGAAAACGCATATATGTATATTGTTTTATGTTAGAAAACGCATATATGTATGTTGTAGTATGTTAGAAAACGTATACATATCTAATGTTCTTTGTTAGAAAACGCAAATATGTATATTGTTAAAGGTTAGAAAACGTATACATATATAATGTTCTTTGTTAGAAAACGCACAGATGTCTATTGTTCTGCAATTTCAGTCTGTCTATTGGGCCCCAGAACCATCCGTCGAACGATCCAACCAACTAAATGACCGAACAACTCACTTACACAATCCACAACCCCTCTATCCTATTCTACCTGCCTGCAGCGCTTCGAACATAACAGAATGATTAGTTCCACCATGAGCAGGTTTTTTTTATACAGGTGACAAAGGTGCAACGGCGCACTTCCATTTACGCGTTGAATTGTGGTCAATAAAAAAAAGTCGCTTAAAAGTCGACATCATTACACCGGGTTTTATCCCATATGGCCCGGTCTCTTTCCGCAGCGTGGAAGGTGTCGCACAAAGCACGAACTCCGTAGCTCTAGCGACGACCCACAGGAGTCTCGGAAAAAATTTCACTCGTGAACCGAAGGACGCGTCCCGGAATCGAACCGACAACCTTCGGAGCCCGAGACAAACGGCTTGACCACTTCGCCACGGAGCCTCGCATTGTGGTCAATAGAAGAAACCCAGAATATACTGGTGTGGCAAAACAAGTGAGATCCCTTTGTGACATTATTGGCAATTAATATGCAGTTGAAGCCATTTTATGTCTCGTTGGCAGGTGAAAGGATAGCGAATCTCGCATTCCATTTGTGGCCGAGTTCATGGGGAATTTGCACTATATGAATGATCTCCCCTTGTAATTTATGTTGAGCACACTTTGGTCGTTATCTGCGGATCTAGATAGATTAATTTAGGAGATCTAGATAGTATAATTTTGGAGATCTAGATAGTATAATTTTGGAGATCTAGATAGTATAATTTTGGAGATCTAGAATAGATAGTCTAATTTTGGAGATATAGATAGTCTAATTTTGGCGTAAACCAGTGGTTCCAGAAATTGAGGTACCACCCATTCCATCCGGGGCGATGGATCGGGCCAGTGGCGGTGAGGTGTTGAACTTGCAGTGGGTATAACAAGATTACAGAGGCGTATACTTATACATGTAGGTATTCTAGGGGTGCGCCCTAGGAGGCATAAGACAGAGTGAGGAGCTGTTTCAGAACCAGTGGTATATTAATGAACTGAATTTCTCATTTTCGTTTGTCTGTCTGTCGGTGGGTCTGTCTGTCTCTCTGTCTATCTGTTTGCTCGTCTGTTGTCTATTTGTCTCTGTCTCCCCACCCCTTCCCTCTGTCTGTATGTTTGTCTGTCTGTCTCTATCTTCACACCATCCCCCTCTCTCTCTCTCTCTCTCTCTCTCTCTCTCTCTCTCTCTCTCTCTCTTTCTCTCTCTCTTTCTCTCTCTCTCTCTCTCACACACACACACACATGCAGAGACACAAACACACACCACACACACATATCTGCGTACAATCACAAGGTTCTGCTTAACTCTTTCTCTGCCATGCGCCCATACATCGCCACAATTGACCGACAGTGATGCCCGTGGGCCCTATAATCGCCACAGTTTAAACAGTGGCTTATTTGTCCCTTTTCTTAACGTTTCCGCAATTTTTAGTTAACTTCAGTAACTTAAAATTGAGACAGAAATATTTCGCAGTTTGAAGCAGGCCGCTGACAACCATATTTGGCCGTTAGAAAGCACTAGATTCTTGATTCGAAAAGATTATTTTGATTTGAACTTCGAAATGACAACACCTTCTGGTTTTGGATCTCATATATTTTAATAAAATTACAATTTTAAACAATTTTATATTATAGTTATAGTGATTTCAAGGACTTTGTGAAAGATTCTAAAACTTAAACCACGTGCAGTATTCAGTTAGTCAGTTAGATTGCAAGCGAAACACTGCAAGCGAAAGTTCGTCATAATATGTCATAATATGATGGCACATATCGAATTATGAATGCGCTAATGGGCCACATTTATGCCCCTAAATTTGTTTTGCCTATCACAAAGTATTTAAGGAGTATTTAAATAATTAAATTTAAAAGAATAATAATTATAACTAAATAGAAAATAGTGTTTATATTCTTCTTCTCAGTACAGTCTGAGTGGTGTGTTACTGACATTTTCCATTTTGTGTGAAAATTATGTGCATCAAAATATTATGTTTTAGTTATGTTTTATTGGTGTTGTGGTGCAGTTCTTGTGATATTATTGAACAAAAGTGGTGTGTGTAACAGTATTCAGCAAATTTAACTGGATTAGTTGCAGTGGATTATAAATACAGCCTTGGTAAGTGAAATTTTAAAATAATTTTTACCTCTTTAATTTCAATTGTTATTATTAAACCTCTCATTATTGTCATAATATTTCTAACCTATCAATTAATTATTAACACTGTCATGTTCCTTGTGCAATCCTCTTTAATTTGATATAATACAAAATATCTGCTAACATTTTAACCATTTTAAAAGCATTATTGTGACACACCCCTACTTCCAATTTTCTGCCATGAATTTCTGTTTGGTCAGGACACAATTTTTGTTTGGCACCGAAAGTAACCATGTGGTATTAGAAACACATTTGAAAATCAGAACGAGCTGTATATCCCGAATTTGTAGTATTTATTTGCTGCTAACTCGCCTTTAATTCTGACAGAAAATTGTGATATGGAGATTGACATAGACGGACAACTAAAAATCTGCTCTAATAGAATTTTTGTTTCGCTAAAATTGAGGAAGGCCAAAGAGAAGATGGGTGCAGAGAGTGGCAGATGATTTCCAGATGCGTGTATCGGACGAGGACACCTTGCTTATGACCGAGAAGATTTCCGGAATGTTGTTATGGGAGCGAGGTTCTGCAAAGAAGCATGCTACTGAATGAATGAATGAATGAATGCATGAATACCAGTGTCAAGGCTGCTTATTATGCAGATGTGGTGTTTTGCCAGATAATTCTAGAATCCTTCTTCTTCTTCTTCGTGCACCTTTAGACATCCACCATAGTCTGGTAAGAATGAGACAGCGAGGTGTGACGAGGGATCTGGCCGACGCTCGACGCTCAGAGGAAAGGCGAGACGGACATATAATCAGATTGCTACTGGACTATTAGTGTTGGAACTCTTCGCTGGCTGCTGAGGATGGGGACGGAGCGCTTATGGGAATGTCCCGAATGCTGTGATGTCGGTTCCTAAATCAATCAATCAATCAAAAGACATCCACAAAGAAAGCAGTAGTTAACTTGAGCTTGTTGAAATCTCTATAGAGTTTTTGTTCAAATTGTGCAGGTGCAGAATAAAACAGTCTAGAATTCCATAACTAGAAGATTTTAAACCTTAAAGGATAAGGAAAGGTGATTTAGTTTTTGTTTTCTTTTGTCGGTTGCAATATTGCTTATATTTGTTTGTTTGGGTAAACAATGGGGTAGTTGATGAATTATTGAGGCGATTGACGGGTTAATCATTTGGCTGATCGATGTTTTTTGATTGATTAGTTGGTTCCTTGATTCGTTAATTGTTTTATTCAGTTGTTGGTTGGATAGCGTGTTGTATTCATTTGTTGGTTGGATAGATAGAAGATTCTTAGATAGTTTCTTGGTTGATGGACTGAGTGGTAATCGATTTGTTCGTTTCCTTATTTGATGATTCATTGCAAAATGTATTTATTTAATTCTTATTTTCTTATTAATTGATTTGCTCATTATTTGATTGATTTAATTATTAATTAATGGATTAGCTTTCCCTATTACCAGTGTCCCATCAGGTAAAGACAGAGATACTTATACTTTACGTCTCTAAGTGAAGGACGAGTAGTCAACATTTTAATCCAACCGACCGGTGAAGGGGCTGAACTCACTGCTCCGGCATCAGCACACCGGATGCTCAAGAACGAGCGTTCATATCTATTCGGTCATGCAGACCTCCATCGGGTTATATTGATTCGTTTGTTCTGTTGACCCGAGGACACCGACACGGAGCCTGGCAATGACTCAACATACTCAGATGCTCCCATCAGGTCATTCTTTACCCGCTGCAATTAAAACACGCGTTGCAGCATATCCTAACTGATTAAGTGACGAAGGATAATATATCGTCAAATGTGACCCCTCCCCCCCCCCGCTCCCCACCCATTTGGACAGACGGATGATTCATCGCCATACAAGGGTCATGGTGTAATTTGTTTTATTTCGTAGTATTTTTCGAAATTTAAATTCTCAGTGAATTTTTACATTATAATAAAAAATGTGATGAAGAAATGAAGAATATCTTATGCAATAAGTCAGTATCATTGAATGTATGAAAGAGAGTGCTGACGTGCTATATAGAACATGGTTTGCTGTATGACAGTGAATCTTGGAATTTAAATGAACAAATTAGGAAGTACTTGGAAGCAACGGAGATGTGGTTCCTGAGACGAATGTTGCGAATTCCTTGGACTGCCAAAGTAACTAACAACGACTGCCTGAAATAGGCTAATGAATCTAGAACATTATATACAACAATAAGGAAAAGACAAATAGCTTTCTTTGGCCATGTCATGAGAAGAGGGGCTTTGGAGAACGTCGTGACAACTGGGAAAGATCGAGGGGAAGAGAGGCAGAGGCAGATCAAGAGAAATGATACTGGATGGATTGAGACGGTGGCATGGAGGAATATCATTAGCAGAGTTAATCAAGAAAACCAAGGACCGAGATCTGTGAAGAGCCATGAACGCCTACGACATGTGGCATGACACTTAATGATGATGAATATTTGTTCATTTGATTGTATGTACATCATATTTGTTCCAATTTACCTTTTGTTTGGCACTGAATGAGTTAAATGTAAATGGTTTCCGTTTAGATGCCTCGCAGTTCAGCTCCGTTGACAAGTGGTCCGTTATTCCACTCTTGCACATTACCGGAATGTCCTCACAGTTTCTCTCACATAGTAGCTAGTTATCTTTTCCGTGCTTCGGTGAATGTCTTCGGAAAACAATAATTTGTGGTTGTGATTAAGGTGGTGGTATGTGATTATGAAAGAATGTGATGGAAATGCGCTTCCAATAAGGAGATAATGAATTCGTTGTTGCAAAATTGTCGTCTGGGTTCAATGGTTAACCGTGATGGTATTATTATTTTTCTTCTAACTAGCACGACTCCTAGGTTGACACAGCCTCATAAACAGGACATAAACAGGAATGTTCTGGATTTCTGTCAGGAAAGGTAAGTATGAAAAGAACCGGCCACTCCATCTCGGAATAGACCTAACCTCATAAACGTGGTAATAGGAAATGGTCACTTCACAGGCTCTGTAGCGTAGATGTTGCGGACGCATTTTGTAATCCCTCAAACACAGTTGCGGACGATTTGGCAGCTGTCAGAGTGTTGGGGGAATAGGGACAGGACATAGAGAGGACAAGGGACAGAATAGAATCAGGACTACAGAGATAACGATAGACAGGACATAGGTAAGGGCGCAGAGATGTCATAAGACAGGACATCTACAGGACAGTAGAGAGATTAGAGACAGGACTTAGGTGGGGACACAGAGATGTCATAGACAGGACACCGACTGGACACGACCTAGTGATATGAGGGGACACAAGTTCACGGGACACTGTCCTGAACTGACTACACGGCATTACACTGAACGACCCAACACAACACAACACGGGCGGACTGCAGTACTACGTGACTGTTGAGATAGCCCAGTTGTCACGAGAGACACGGGGTCCAGTACCACGAGACCGACCGACCAGTTTGAAAACATCAGACGGGACTCAGACAGTTTAGAGGAAGGACGTTGTGTTTCTGGAAGCGAGTGCATAGCGTTTGCGAGAGTGCTAGTTTGAAGATAGCGAGTAGTTGAGTGTAGGGCTTGTGTAATTGGCTGAGTGCTATAAGTGTTTGTAAGGCGACATTTTGTATATAATGATTTCACCGCCTTGTGTGCACAATGTGACGATGATCAGGTTCTCCTGAATAAACAGTCAAATACCATACGTACGACTGATGTCTTCTTGAAGTATGAAGTATTTTTAATACCTGTGTGCGTGTGAGACGTTGACAGGTATAAAATTCAATGGTGTCAGAAGTTACGAATCTTTTGTTTCATGAAACCCATAGCCTAGAATAAAATTCAATGGTGTCAGAATGTGGTCAATCTTATGATTGATGAATCCCATTGCCTGAATAAGTGAAATTTAACGGATGAAAGTATACATTTGATGAATCGATGATGTCACAAGTATGCAATCGTATGATTGAAACTCACAGCCTACGATAAAATAGATGAATGAGAGAGAGAGAGAGAGAGAGAGAGAGAGAGAGAGAGAGAGAGAGAGAGAGAGAGAGAGAGAGAGAGAGAGAGAGAGAGAGAGAGAGAGAGAGAGAGAGAGTAAATCGAATGCTGGCAGAAATTGGAGGATATTTGCATTAGTTAAATTAAGTACAATGAAATTGACATGTATAATATTTGCATGTTAACTTTTCAGTTGATGGTCCACTGCTGTTAAAGACTACTATACATAACTAAACACGACATTACGACAAAAGACAGGACGACCGACAAAATCCACAAACATATATAACGCATTAGAATTCTTTCCTCTGAAATTTTTGACTTGACAGACAAAATTTGTGTATGATACTAATTGTTGCTTCTCTAAACAACAGAAGTTACGGCGGTAATATAAATTAGATGTCAACTGCCCAGATAGTGCGACGAGCTCGAACGTAAAGTCATCCACGAAGGGCACTGGGAAAACAGATGTTTACCAAGTTCAGATAACTACCCCAATTTCGATATTGCTGATAAAAGCAACACTCTATTTTTTATGATTGCTGTAAATTAACATCTAAAATTATTACCATTGCATTTTGTGCATTGTCTCATTTTTATACATTGGAATTGTAGTACATAACCTAGAAGAATGTCAACTTTAAAAGAATATATTGAGGCAGGGAAAGATCTAGGTTACACTGGGGACAAATTAGAAGAGTGGGCAAAGAAGGAATATAAAGAACATACAGATAGAATTGCTGCTACAGAGAGAGAGAGAGAGTGAGGAAAGAGATAGGAAAGCTACTGCAGAGAGAGAGAGAGAGAGAGAGAGAGAGAGAGAGAGAGAGAGAGGAAAGGGATAGAAAAGCTACTGCAGAAAGGGAAGAAAGAGCACAAGAACGCTTACATAAGAAAGAATTAGCAGATGTAGAACTAGCTAAAGCTACCAAACTTAAAGAACTAGAATTAGCTGAAGCTACCAAACTTAAAGAACTAGAATTAGCTGAAGCTACCAAACTTAAAGAACTAGAATTAGCTGAAGCGACCAAATTAGAAGAAATAGAAGCCAACAGTAAAACGTTAGAGATTGAAACCCAGTTGAAAATGAAAGAACTAGAGGTTGAGTCACAGGTGCATATTGCAACTACAAAATTAAAAAGTAAGGAAGAAGAAAACAAGCGACTCCATTTCAGCATGGTCAGAGAACTTCAAATTTCAAAAGAAATACCAGGAAGTTCCAAAACGACACTGGGCCATAATCTATATGAAAAATTTATCATCAGAGCCTTTGAAAGTCACTGAATCAATTCCACAGGAACTTAGGAAAGATTATGACTACATACATCAACGAATCATGCAACAGTTTTTGTTAATGCACCAGGTTATCAGATACAGTTCTCTAAATTAAAACTTAAAGCAAACCAGACGTTCATTGATTACGTTTCGCAAGTTCAAGATATTTACAATAAGTGACTGAACGCTGCAAAGGTGAATAAAAGCTTTGAAAAGCTAAGAGATTTAATTATATTGGATAAAATCATTGCATCAATTCCAACCCCATTTGCTAAATTTTTACAACAGTCTGATGTTGCATCTTTAGAACAAATAGAAAGAAAACGGTCATCTTATTTCTCATCTAACAGGGATATTTTCACCTTAAACAACAACGAAGACAATATAGTAGCTAGATATGGAGAGAAACAGAAATTAAATGCACCACAATGTCCATATTGCAAACTGACATATTTTCAATTTCAAATGTGTGACATGAACCCTGGTGATCCAGCTCATATAGATATTATGGTGAAGAAATAACAAAGCAAAAGAGAGAATTACAGACGTACAGTAATTTTTTTGTGTGTGCAAAAGTTGGGGGAACTATAACGCTAAGTGTCCAGGTCGCCAGAGATTGAAGAGTGTGAATGGAGTACTTATTGATTCATCTTCTGAGAGCGAAACTGAGTGTGAAGGGATGGAAGGAATGGAAGATAATGTTCTTGCGGCAATTGATATTCTAAATTATGATAAATGTAAAACGTGTCATAGGTTTCATGAGGGTGGTGTATTAGAATGCGGCCATACAGTCCCGTTTTCAGGGGAAAACGCCAATGCAGTAATTTCCTCCAGAGGAAAATTAGTCTTCAACTATGGTATGGTTAATGACACACCTTGTCAAGTTTTGATCGATTCCGGTAGTAATTTAATTGGATTAAGAAAAGATCTTGCAAAGGCAGAAGATTATACAGGTGAATTTGTAAATTGCCAAACATTTTCTGGCTATGTGGAGAAATATCCACTAGCTACAGCTCACATTTGTACACCTTTCTTATCAGGCACGTTTACGTGCGCGATCTTAAACAATCCTTGTACAGATCTGATTATTGGTTGCTTACCAGATATAAAATACTGTACACACAAAGAAATTAAGGCCTGGGAAAGACGGCATCAGAAAAGAAACCCAGTAAAGAAATTAACTAAAACATATAAGAATGTCAGTCATCAAGAACAGCAACCAGAGTCAAAAAGTCCAAGGGACGTAACTACCCAGAAAACGAAAGAACAGTGTAAGAGAGTACAGAACGTAGATTCTTTTCAGGGAAATTATTGTGACAGTCTAAACAAAATTGTGAAAGACCAAACTGTTAAAGCCACAAAAAGGCGCACTGACAGTAAAGTAACGTCACAAGAAAACAGTGACACAACGGAAACCCAAACACCATATTTAGAACGAAAAGCAGATACCCTACAGTCGTATTCTAGCAGACAACACAGTCTGAAAAACACGGACGTCAACACACACACAATGACATATTTTTCAAGGGACATAACAAAAGCGACAAAAATCAGAACATAAACCTACTAGTATGGCACACAACCATCTCCATCACAGTTGTATTATTAATGTTGCTAAAGGCCATAGTGACAGCACTGTGCGCTTACCAACTGCAGCCAACACCAACCACATTTCTATTGATTAACCTACTAATGTTGCTTACAACTTCTGAAATAAGAAATATTTTCCACCATTTTTGTATGAGATTGTATGTGAAAGAAAAATTGTCATCTTATTCCACTGGAATGTAACACCTATAAACTTAACTCATATGCAAAATGTGAAATATAATTTTGACAAGATAAAATTGTTTGTATATTTCTCGTGTCGTTTCATTTATTAAATGTTCATGTCCTTGTATTGCCTTATACATGTGTGATAGAAAGATGGTAGTATGCCCTAATAATGTGCTGCTGCATTGTTTAGTTTTGTGAGATGTTTTATTTTGTGTGCTATATAATACAATGCTAATCTATGTTGTTCTGGATGTCTGATAATATTACCTATGTGGCTGATTCTAAGTGCTTGTATTTTTGTTTGTATGTCCTGAAGTGCTATTTCTCCTTGTTTCTTATCCTGAATGAGAGTTTTATGCTGTATGCTGTGTATTGTCTTGCTAAATATGAAATGTCTTATCTGTTTATTTATGTCTGCGATTGTCTGTTTTGGAGGGTTTAACACTGTCACTAAGTATATTATTTTAGGTATGATGTATGTGTTAACTATTATGCTTCTACCAAATATTGTTGATGTTTTGTATTCATATCTATGTAGCATGTCTGTGATTTGGTGTGTTAGTTGTAGCCATGTTTCTCTGTGTGTTGTTCTGGGATCACATGGAAATGTGATCCCATACAATTTCATATTGTGTATGTGTTAGGTCTGGAGGGAAATCACACTTTTGTTTCCACTTTCCCAGGCCCATAATTTGTGATATTTGTATATTAATTTTGGGTCCACTGCCTTTCCGAAAGTGGGAGAAGGTGTGCAGTATGTTTCTGATGGATGTGTTGCTTGTAGGGAAGAATGCAGTATCGTCTGCATAAGCAATGACCTTTTGCTCTCCTATTCCCTGTATGAAAGTGTCTTTAATGCTGTTATCTTGTCTGATTTGTCCTAATAATGGCTCGAGTGTCAGTATATACAGAAGTGGTGATAGTGGGCACCCTTGTCTTACAGATCTTGTCAGCCTGAAGCTAGCAGTCAGTGAATTGTTCACAAAGACTTTGCTTTCAGGGTTGTTATACAAAATCTGTATCCACTTTCTGCAGTACTGTCCTATATTGCAGTGTTCTAGGGTTTTGTGCAAATAGGAGTGTGCGATTCTGTCAAAGACCTTCTCTTGGTCCAAAGACAAGAGGGAGGATTGACATTATTTCTGGCGTGTGTACGTTATAATGTCTCTAATGAGGTGTGTGTGGTTTTGTATATTCCTATGCTGTACACTACATTGCTGGTTTGGGTGTACTAGTTTTGGTAGGAATTGCGTGATTTTGTGTGCTAGTGATTTGGCCAGAATTTTGTAATCTGTGTTAAGAAGTGAAATTTGTCTGTAATTTTTTAATTGTGTCTTGTCTGTCTTTGCTTTGTGTATAAGTGTTATATAAGATATGTTGCAACTATCAGGGAATTCTTGTTTGTCAAAGGCTTCTTGATATACTTTTAGAAGAAGGTTACCTATGATAGGAAAGAATTGTTGATATAATTATACTGTTAATCCGTCTGGTCCTGATGTCTTGTCTTTGTTCATTTTACTAAGTGCATGTGTTGTGTTTTCTAATGTCAATTGTGTGTCCAATATCTCTTTGTCTGTCTGATATCTTTTTTGAATATTGTAAGAAGCTATCTTGTATTGTGTGTTTACTGTCTCTACTGTAAATAAGTGTGTATAGTATTGCTGGAATGCTTCTGTGTATACGTGTGGTTCCTGTTTGTGTGATTCCTTGCATGTCTATTATTGTGTTTATTTGTTTGCTACGCTGTATGCTTTGTTCTATTGCAATGTATTGTTTGCTGGGTGTCTCTTTTGTGATGGTGTTGAGTTTTGTTCTAATTAGTGCACCCAGGTATCTGTGCTGTTGGTGTTGTTCCAGTTGCATTTCTAATGCATGCAAGTATGGTGAGTTTCTGTCGGTTTGCTTTGTTAAATGTATTGCTGTTTGTATGATCTGTTCTTGTTGTAGTCTACGCTTGTGTATGATGGATGCTAGTTGTTGTGTCCTGCTCCGTATTGTGTTTTTCAGTAAGTCCCAGTATTGTCTAATGTTGTCAGTTGGTATACTATCAGTGTATGAATGTATCAAGTCTGTCATATATTGTATATATTCTGTGTTTTGGAGTAATGTGTTGTTAAATTTCCAGTGTGGTGATCGTTTGAAAGGCTGTGTGGGTGTGTTATTTATAGTGATGTGTGCTAGTATTGCTTTGTGGTCTGTATACTGGAGAGTTTCTTGTAGGTGTTTAGTTTGTGTTATGTGGTGTGTTGTTGGTACGTATATTCTATCTAACCTAGATGATCTGTTATGTGCATGGTTTCTGTGCGTTGTATCGTGACTGTTGGGGTGTTTGTGCCTGAATGCGTCTACTAGGTTATGTGTGTCAATTATGTATTGCAATGTATCGAGTTGATTCATGTCGTCTCGGCCAGCTCTTCTTAACTGCGTTTTCACTTCCCCGCCTATTATGTCAGCCGAAGCTAAACAACAATTAAAATCACCTGCTAAAACAACATGCCTCCCTCTGAATGTCTGTGCTAATAGGTTTTCTAAGTGTTCGAAGAATTGTGGTTGGTAGCTGTAATTTGCTGGGGCATGTATGTTGACTAAAGCGTATGTGTGTGTGTGTTGTTTCTAACGTGTATGATGGTAATGTCTCTTTGGTCGTCCTTGTGTGTGCCAGTAATTTCCCATTTGTCTGAAGTCTGCAGTATGGCGGTTCCAGAACCCGTACGATGTGTCGACAGGCTGAAGCATGAGTGTCTGAGCCCTAATTGTGTAGTGATTTGCTTTGCGTGTGTGTATTCGCATATGTTTGTTTCTTGTAGGAGAATGAAGTCGGGTTTGTATTTGTGTATGAGTGTGACGATGTGTTTTTGTTTTGTGCGTAAACCTGAAATGTTCAGACTAATAATAATAATATCATTAGTCATCATAAATTAATCAAAACAAGCAAATGATATTGTTGACTAACAGTAATAAGAAATCAGAGACGAACGAGGTTGTCTAGTTGAGATAGTTATTTTTTTCTTGTTGTCTTGGTGCAGACGTGATCTGATTGTAGATGTTAAAACAGTAGGACATCTTCTTCGGTGTCAATGTCAGTGTCAGTAGTGTTCTTAGATGTCAATTCTGATTTAGTTTTATCATCAAAGGTGTCGTTGCTGATGGTTTCGTCAGTATTTTTTCGGTTTGTCTTTCCTTCTTTTTTGGCGTTGATTTGGTTGGTGAGTTTTCTTCTTCTTCTTCCTTAGTACTGCTTGTTGAGTTTGGACTTAATCCTCGTAGTTGTCTTTTCTGGTTTTGGAGTGGAAAACAGTTGTAAAGGGTTCTTCTGTTTGCGTTTCCAGAATGAAGTTTTCTTGATTGTCTGTTGGCGTATCCGTTTGTTGTTTTTCTTGTTGTGTGGGCTGTTGTTCAAATTGTTTTCCGCGTTGTTCGTTTTGTTGATGTTGTGCTGGTCCTTGCCTTCTCTGGGGTGGAAAATTTATTACATCTTCTTGTGCCACAACAGGCTTGTTTGTATGTTTGGCTGGACATTTGTTGGACCAGTGGTCGTCCATACCACACACATGACAAGCAGTTCTCCTGCTGGGCAATGTTATCAGAATTGTGTGAGTGTTTTTGGTAACCCCTGTTATGTTTAGATTTATGTAATGGGGGATGTCCTGGACGGGGTTACATAAGGCTCCCCATTTACCTCCAGAGTTTTTTTAGTGGAAATACCTCCACATTCGGGTCCCCAGTGGCATGTACGGCGATTGTCTTAACACCCTCTATCTTCATTGCCGCTGGGATCCAATGCAAAGTAAGTTTTTGCCTTTCTTTGTCTACATGCTCCAGACAAATATTGATGTCTGAATTCGGTACTTGTAACTGTACCCGGTGTAGCCTATCGTACAGTTTGACATGCATGTCTTCTGTTAAAGTCACGAACCACCGTGTCGGTGACTCATACCTGTGTAGACTGGCTATCGCACCTGGCGGCACGCCAGCCAGTCCAGCGAGTGCGCTCGCTATGAACGCTGGCGTCGACTTGGCGGCGGCTCCAGGGCCGGAGAGAGACACAACAATTGTACCTGAGCGGTGAAGCAGGTTTCCGTTGAGCACATCTGACGTCAGTGTTACAGATGAACTTGTCATTTTCTATCAATATCCTTTAGAATAACACACTTGAAAGTTGATTAAAAAAATACTTGAATAATCCGTCACAGAGAAAATCCAACGTGAGTGTAACTGTTTATACGTTGTGATGTCTTCTGTTAAGGTCACGAACGACTGAAACTACTGAACGTAAATAGCACGAGTTATTGGGGCCATATTGAACATCTTCATGGTTCCCAAAAAGATTCTGATTAGGAGGGCAAGACCATACGTCAAGAGAAAAAAAAGCAAAGGATTGGAACTACTTGTAACATGTGAAAAACAAATTATTTTTTTTTGGGTCAGTTTTATCCAGTTTAATGCATTGCTCTAGGCAACAATAAAAAGCAGCAAAATTAAATGTCAAACAGGTTTTAATAAGTAACTTAAGTCAACTTAAATTAAGTCAGCTGGTGAAATTAGAGCGCATACAGAATGAAGCTATGCGGGTCATTCTGGGATGCACCAGAGACACTCCAGTAGTGTGTCTGCCTACTGTTGCTGGTAGGCACAAGGTGATGCAAGCGAAGGCATACCTCAGAGTAGCTGCAGACACAGATCACCCGTTGCATGAGGCGCTGGACGTAGTTAAGGGTCAGAGACTGATAAGAGGGAAATCATGGATGGCTCAGACGGAGGATACGATCAGACAGGTGTGCCCCTTGGAGAACATTAGGCGAGGAGAGGAGTGGGTCAGAGTGCAGTCAGACTTGTGCAGAGTTATAATCACATTGTGCAGGGAGTGGCCAGCAGGGGCCTCGGAAGTGGAAATTCAGCAATTAAGTCAGGAAAATTCTCGTCCTGGTGATGTGATTATCTACACGGATGGGTCGGTGTTGAGAGGTAGGAGAAGTGCTTGGGGGTTCTTGGCAAAAACTAATGGTCGGCGTTTGGTGCAGGAGAGCCTGGCGTATGATGACACTACATCTAGCTTAAGAATGGAGGTGGAGGCGGTCAGTGCAGCTTTCCGCTGGATAGAAAACACGATACATACACATATTGTGATTGTAACTGACTCAGAAAGCATGCTGAGAAGGGTGAAAACAGGCAAGCTTCGTGCAGAGTGGACTGCTTCGCTTCGGAGGTCACGGGTAGCAAGCATCACCTGGATCTTTTCTCCTGGGCATGCCGGTGTGCTGGGGAATGAACAGGCGGACAGATTGGCTGGCTCGGCAGAACTTGGTGGAGTATCGATGCATGACAAGGCAGATGTGGTTGCGGCCTTGTGGGAGCACGTGTACACCTCGGAGGAGCAAATGGATCACCATAGTCTGGTTAGAATGAGGCAGCGTGGAGTGACGAGGGGATCTGGCCGACGCTCGACGCTCAGAGGAAAGGCGAGACAGACATATAATCAGATTGCTACTGCAACTATTAGTGTTGGAACTCTTCGCTGGTTGCTGAGGATGGGGACGGAGCGCTTATGGGAATGTCCCGAATGCTGTGATGTCGGTTCCTAGATCAATCAATCAATCAATCATTAATAAGTAACTGCTGATGAAGTACTGACTTCAGTCTAATTTGTTCCTCTAGACTATGCTGGGTACCTGGAAGTCGATCAATACATTCTCTGGCTTTCTGGAATTGGGACTTCCACTCCATCATTTTGTGGGCCACTTTATGTGTGTCTTTTTCAATACTCTTCAGAACCTAGAACCCTAACATCATGTCACATGTGAAAAGATGTATACGTTGTGAAGAGAAACCAAGAGTTACAAATAAATTAAGCTGCCAAATAGCAAATATACCTCATGGTCGTGCAGGTATTCTATATTATTATTACATTGCATTATACTGAATTTAAAATATACGTATAAAGAAGCAAAATAAGTCACCCACTTATAATCTTCATATTAGAACTATCATGATAGCATTTGAGTATCAAATTCCAATATAGTTATTAAACAGAGTAATATCAAATAAAATTACCCGAAATAAATTCTAAGGAGTCACATCCCTTGTTAACATTTAAGTAAATATTATGCCCCCTTTCTTTTATGATCTCTCTCTATCACTATCTCTCTCTATTTCTTCTCTCCCCCCCCCCCCCCCCCCCCCCCCAAAAAAAAATGTTCAATTTCATACAAAAAAAAATTGTTTGCATATCCTTTACAAGACATTGCTGTCAACATCAGCATCAACATCACTCCCCATTGCCATTCTATTTGGCTGTAAATTTATGTGAGAAAATTTTATTTAATGTTAGCAGCGCAAAGCAACAGTAATCTCTCAATTGTAGGCGTCGGAATGTCTAATGTTAGCTTTTTCTGTTTTGTGCGTAGACAAATAATCTGTACTGTTTCTTTGAAGGGAGCATTGGTGAGCAGATATGTTATATCTATAGGTGTCATTTGTTTGTATTTAATATCCATGACGTGCAATAGTTCTGCTAGTTCACACGTGTCTTTAAGTATTTTAAAGTCATTCGACTGTTGTGCTGGTTTGAACATTGCCGCTAGCAATTTCGCAGCAAGTTCGGCGTTTGGGTTAGGTAACCATGGATACAATCGGTCTCAGTGGAATACCGGGTTTATGTAGTTTGGGGAGACTATATAGTTGGGGAGTTTGGGTTAGGTAACCATGGATAGAATAGGTCTCAGTGGAATACCGGGTTTATGTAGTTTTGGGAGACTATATAGTTGGGGAGTTTGAGTTAGGTAACCATGGATAGAATAGGTCTCAGTGGAATACCGGGTTTATGTAGTTTTGGGAGACTATATAGTTGGGGAGTTTGGGAGCCACGCGGAGTGAACATTTTCGGTAGGACAGACCGCAGCGCAGTTAGTCGGGCAGCAAGATGTCTATAGGCCGGTCAATCGGTCGATAGGGCAGTCCTTCGGTCAATCGACAGATAAGTCGTTTGTCGAGATCGGCTGATTCTTTGATTGTTCTTTATTAGAAAACGCATATATGTATATTGTTTTATGTAGAAAACGCATATATATATATATATATATATATATATATATATATATATATATATATATATATATATATATATATATATATATATATATATATATATATATATATATTGTTTTATGTTAGAAACGCATATATGTATATTGTTTTATGTTAGAAAACGCATATATGTATATTGTTTTATGTTAGAAAACGCATATATGTATATTGTTTTATGTTAGAAAACGCATATATGTATATTGTTTTATGTTAGAAAACGCATATATGTATATTGTTTTATGTTAGAAAACGCATATATGTATGTTGTAGTATGTTAGAAAACGTATACATATCTAATGTTCTTTGTTAGAAAACGCAAATATGTATATTGTTAAAGGTTAGAAAACGTATACATATATAATGTTCTTTGTTAGAAAACGCACAGATGTCTATTGTTCCGCAATTTCAATCTGTCTATTAGGCCCCAGAACCATCCGTCGAACGATCCAACCAACTAAATGACCGAACAACTCACTTACACAATTCACAACCCGTCTATCCTATTCTACCTACCTGCAGCTCTTCGAACATAACAGAATGATTAGTTCCACCATGAGCAGGTTTTTTATACAGGTAACAAAGGTGCAACGGCGCACTTCCATTTACGCGTTGAATTGTGGTCAATAAAAAAAAGTCGCTTAAAAGTCGACTTCATTGCACCGGGTTTTATCCCATATGGCTCGGTCTCTTTCCGCAGCGAGGAAGGTGTCGCACAAAGCACGAACTCCGTAGCTCTAGCGACGACCTACAGGAGTCTCGGAAAAAATTTCTCTCGTGAACCGAAGGACGGGTCCCGGAATCGAACCGGCAACCTTCGGAGCCCGAGACAAACGGCTTGACCACTTCGCCACGGAGCGTCCCATTGTGGCCAATAGAAGAAACCCATAATATACTGGTGTGGCAAATCGAGTGAGATCCCTTTGTGACATTATTGGCAATTAATATGCAGTTGAAGCCATTTTATGTCTCGTTGGCTGTAACAAGCTACGTGGAGGGTCCCAAGTAACTATGTAACAATATTTCAATATTATTCTATAGCCCTGGCTGGGATAGGTCTTTGCTTGCCAACCCTCCTCCGTTTCCCCCGGACTCACTGTCACTCTCTCTTTCGACCTCAGGACCTATTTCCTGCAGGGTCGTTCTGGCTGACACGCATACAACATGACGTTCTTCAACATATTTGTAATTGTAAATTTAATAACTCAATACATAACAGCACAGAAAAAAATATCTGGCGATTAACTCATAAACATCTACACACAATCTAGAGAGAAAACTAGTCCATACAATATCAACACAAATATAAATATCCTAGATCATCGTTTTCCATATTGTCCCATGAATTCACCACCACCTCACAGCAAGTTCCCTGGTCTTTATTTCCCGCGTAGGTTGTTCGAACAACAAGGTTCCATCGATCCAGGATTCCAAGTTTCCGTGGCATACACGAATGTAGTGTGTCCAATGATTAGGGAAAGTGCCCTGGGATCACGTGGTACAATTTTGGTGGGGAAATACTCAAGGAGAATAAATAGGATATATGCCCGGGTGTGTCAGTGACTTAGGCGGGATTTAGCCCAGAATGCAAACATACTCGATCCCAGCTCAACGAAAAGCCTGCCGAGGTGTTCTGAAAGTATTCGTTCGGGCCCGCCGTGGTTCTATCTGGTATAGCCCAACAGCAGCAGGGACTTCCTAGTAAACATAATGTTCTATGTCGATGCTCTGTCGAAACTTCCGGCTATATTCGCCGTCAAAAGAAGGATCCTTTCATTCCCAAGCAGTAGGATGCGGCACTTTATCTGTAAAATTCTTTAAAACTTCAATACATTGTGCCGACAACAACCGACAAGGTTGACAACGGACATTTCACGCCAACCATTACCCTAGGTCATATTTGGTGCAAGGCGTGCCATTGGGTTTTCCCGAAGACCAGATAGATTACAAGTATTCGTGTCAAATGCTCGGGTTATGAAAGTAACCCAGAGAATTCCACTCCGAAGGAATTGAGCGGATAGGTATGAGGACATGGGCCACTGGGGTTTCGCTACATAGGCCCCCTCTTAAGAAAGTCGAACCCTACGAACTTTCAACTAACAGAGGTTCTGTTCGAATTACCTCCCCCTCACCTTCGACCATAGGATGCCGTGACATAAAATCCGCTCCCACATTCTCCCTTCCGGGGATGTATTCGACCGTGAACTGATACGGTTGTAAGAGCAATTACCATCTCATTAACCTTGCGTTCAGTTTCTTGGAAGTTGCCAAGAACGTCAGAGGTTGATGGTCGGACTGCACTTTGAACGGTACTCCATACAGATAAGGTTGAAATTTCTGTACCGCCCACACTAGAGCCAAACATTCCCGTTCGACGGTGGAGTAATTCCGTTCCGCGGGTAACAGTTTTCTACTGGCATATGCCACCGGACATAGCACAGTAGGATCCTCTCGCCCTTCCTGCAACAGAGTTGCTCCAATCCCTATGTTACTCGCGTCGGTTCTTAGAACAAACGTTTTCTCCAAATTTGGGAGTTGCAGGACTGGCCTATCCACCAAAGCCTGTTTCAGCTTCCCATAAGCCTCTTCACAGCTCGGGGTCCAGACTATAGGATCTGGCGATCCTTTCTTCAGGGTTTCGGTTAACGGTGCCCCAATTTCGTTGAACTTCGGAATAAATTTCTGGTAAAACCCACACAGAGACAAGAAAGACCTAACATCCTTTTGGATTTAGGACGGGGTGCGAGTCTGACCTTCTCTACATTCTTTTCTACCGGTACCAAACCCCCGGGGTAATAGTATGTCCCAGAAATTCTAAGGAGTGATAGCCAATCATGCATTTGGCTGGACGGGCAGTTAACCCCTCCTCTTTCAATCTTATGAAGATCTGTTCCAAGGATTTCAGGTGATCTTTCAGATTGTCAGACGCGATGAGAATATCATCCATAAACGAGACGACAGAGGGATCCCTTAAAGGGTCTAATAACTTTCTCATCATGCGTGTGAACACACTGGGCGCATTGCTCAGCCCAAAAGGCATCACCTTAAATTCGTAATGGCCGCTCGGAGTACTGAAAGCGAGCAAGGGCCGAACCTCAGGCTTCACAGGGATCTGATAATATCCCCGGCTTAAATCGATTTTTGAAAAGTACTTTGCCCTATTTAATCTGGCAAACAGTTGATTTGTGTTTGGTAACGGCTCCACTTGGAATGTCGTACAACTGTTTAAATGCCTGTAATCAATACATAAGCGGTGCTCCCCGCTTGGCTTCCTCAACAAGACAACCCCGGCATTATAAGGAGAAGTCGAAGGAGTTATGATGTCATCCTCCAGAAGCTTCTGGATTTCGGCTTCCAGGGCCTTCTCTTTCGCAAAGGGCACTGGATATATTTTTTGGCGAATGGGGTCTTGGGTAGTCAGAGTCATATCAAACTCGACCAACATTGTCCGCCCTGGACGATCGGTAAGAATATGTTGATGGGACTCCAACAAACGGATGACCAGTTCTGTTTCTTCAGTCGACATATCAGGATTTATATGTACATCCTTATAGGTTTCCCCAGGTTGTAAAGGATACTCCCTATCCGCGTCTTCGCCCGATTCAGTTTCCATCGCGACCGCCATAGTCATGAGTGGGAGAGAAGTACCATCGGATCGTTCCTCATATTTTTTGAGGAGGTTAATGTGGAAGATTTTAGATTTCCCCCTGATCCGGATAGCATAATTGGTACGGGACACAACCCTTACCACCGGGAAAGGCCCCTGCCAACCAATCTCGAGTTTATTGGAACCTACTGGAAGTAACAACAGAACCCGATCCCCCACTTTAAGAGACCTATCTTTCGTCCTTCTATTGTAGTAGGCCGCTGTAACAGAGCAGGAACTCACAAGACGTGTTGGTTTAATATAGATAAAGTTTATTTCTTCATGATGACAAGTTAGCTTCCTCTCAAGTCAAAGGCCGGATCTTAACTGCCCTTGCCAACCCACTACGTCACGATTGAGCATCTCTCACCGCTTTCAGTCTCAATGCTCAATCGTGCTGTAGCTGTTTCCCACTAGATCCTAATAATAACCCAGTAGTCCACTACTGTTACACCTCCCTATGTTTATTAAAGAATTTTCCTTATAAAGGAAAACTCTTTATTCCTAATCCCCTTACTCTATTCCCTCTTTTTCCTTACTTCTCACAGTTCCTCTAATCTTCCCCAAACCAACTCCAACTTAAATGAATATTCTATTTCTTTAACTTTTTCCCCTGCTATATAGTCAACCCCCTTCTTCTTCGTTTCTGGCCCTTCAAACAACCATAACATATTTACATATCTTTAATAACAATTCAATCTCAACTTTATATAATACATCATAACACATCTTCTTAAATATTTCTTTTCCACTTCATAAGCATTCCGCTTACTATTTCAAACGCTGATACCAACTCCCTTTTATCATCACCAACCCCACTAATTCTCCACTTTCAACTAACCTGAAATTACTTTCACACCATAGGAAGACAAAGAATCGGTGGCCACCGGAATTTAAAGAAGAAGTATAACTCTTTCACCCTAAGACCACACTCACCTAAATCACACACCCCTTTACACCCCTATGTTCTTTTGAGACTTTATGTAATAAAGTCTAAAACAATTACATCTCCCACAGTACCACTCATTATGGTCACAGTTTACGCTGCTATCTACAGCATCAAATACCAACCATCAAAAATATTCTTCACTTCTAAGTGTCTATATATTACAGACACTACCTTACCTCAACCTCACATTGTAATGTTAACCACAAAACACATCCCGAGGACACAATTAAAAAGTCTATTATCCCTTAAGACCTCCTCCAACATTATAGACATCACCTCACATAACCACATCCCCTCGCATAACTAATCTTCTCCTATACCTCAGTTATAAATTATCTCTTAATGTCCATTTCTTATGGGCATATCTACTAAAACCTCCACTTATGCCGTTATCAACAGCAACCTAGTAACTTTGAAATCTCCCCTTAAATGTCTATTTATTACAGACACCAGTAACTTCGGAATGTTAACCATCAAACACAACATCGTAATCTGACCACTATATACACTACTCTAGCAACCCACTTATTATTCTATCTCTGAAGCTTAATACACCCAAAGGGATAAACATTTACATCCTGCCCAGGCCATGTAACCCAATGCCTCTCTAAAATCTTCCACCTCTCAATTCATAATTCATGCCGTAACCCACAGCAGCAAAAATAACCACTCATGTCTGTGACTGCTTGCAATCAACTTTATCTCAGTCCATTTATTACGGACCCACAAAACCTCCTATCACTATGTTCATTTCTTACTATTTTACTGTTATCCACAGTGTCTAATCAAACATGGATCCAATTCATGTTTACTCTTCGTCTGGGGTTACCCGTTACCCACTTCTTCTATAACCCCGCAATCTTGGCTCTACTGACCCCATGAAAACTATGTTTAAAACTTTCCCCTCATTTACTCCACTGCTATATTCATTAATCTTTTCTTCCCCCATATGGCTTCTAATCCATATATTTCCAATCAATGCTGACTTTTGTGTAAGTCTAAACTTTCCCATAAGCATCCCCGGTATATGTTTCCATTACTTCATAACCATATTAACCTCTCTACGCTGATTATCACAGCAACAGAATACCCATGAACTTACTCTTTACAAAGAGAATGTGTCTCTCTATTAGTTCTCAGTAGTTTTATTAACTCTTTTCTGAACGAAGGGTCCTAATTAAACCCCATATATTTTCTTTATTCTAGACAAAACCCTGTAATTTAAACATAACTTAATTAACTACTATTTAACATACAAAACAGCGAAATAAAATCACAACAGGACATCAAACCCCCCCCAAATTTTTGTAACAATCATTTATGTTTCCCCGCAACTCAACTAAAAGTAGGATGATGATAGTGATGATGATGGTGACGATGATTAAAATAATACAACATACATCCTAATCTATTGTTACTTAATACTACTGGTCTCTTTTACGGACCAGTAGTTTGTATTCAAAAGTCTACGAACACAATAATCCTATTCTAAAATAATAACAATCATTTTACAGGACCAAATCAAGCACAAAAAAACATTTTATACATGAGGCATCAACACTCAGACTCCACAAAACAATTGTCTTCTCTCTAAAGAGAAGGTTTTCCAAAAACAATAATTCCCTTTACAATTAACTACGTACAGTGGCCCATCCTCATTGGCCTTCTATATTAATCACTGTAACACATATTTATTCCTACAATTCATACCTATTTTGTTATAAAACAAAACAATTCAATGCTAAGCATTAATGCCAAAACACTTATATACATATACATATATAAAAATATCTGTTATCTACAGATCATCATAACGCGGAACAATACTTGTTCTCCTCAACCAAAATCACTACTCAACAACTGACCGTTCCTTTTTCTGGAAGTCAAACTTTGATTATCTCCCCTCACAATTTTCTATCTTTTTCTAGCCTAACTCCTAATACTTCATAACATCTGGAATAACATCTTAAACAAACACTGTAAACTACAGGTTGACTCCTTTTATCCATTCCTAATGTGGCGACTATTCCAATGTCAACTCAATGTACCAGCCATCATCCACTTATTAATTAACCTGTGGCTCGGCACACCAATTGTTTCCCTTGGCTTTATACAAAACATCACTACCACTTCTTAATCATTACTGTTAACTACAGTATCTCCACCATGCTACTCCCATCAAAAGAACTTGTCTATTTTCTATAGACCTCTCACCAATACAACTAATTCTACTTCCACTTTCTCGTCTACCCGACGCAATTAATATTTCATTCTACTGCATCAGTACTCTCAACGTCTCACCAGCACTACTCTAAGCTATCTTCACGTCTCTCCTATCACTCTCACATCGTGACGATAGTCAAATCGGTCACCCTCCTCGGAACACGTTCTCTAACATTCATTTAACTAAGCTTGTTTACCTTTGTATCTTTCAATTTTCTTCCCATTTATTGGGATTTCTTTCAGAACTGCAAGCCACGCCACTTACAACTGACAACGGACCTCACTTTCCTCGTTTCTCAGTCTTAGGCACTCTTGCTTCGACATTTCCCTGTCAAGAATACTAAACAAGTTTTGTGAAACATCATTCAGAATGTTAACTCTGTTTCCGTTATACAACTTCCATAATTTCCTTCCAACGTCAGATATTCTAACGAAAAGACATCACAATCCTCCAATCATTTTCTTTCTATCTCTCAATTTTCGTATACTCTATGTTCCACGTTTTATCAACGTCACTTAACAACTACTCTTCAGATATTCACACGGACCATACTACACAACCTCGCACTCATTTCACGACTACTCTCGCATCGCGACAACCTAACGTGTCCATACTATTACTACAAAGACAATTTAGACGCCAATTCAACATTCCAGCAATCACTCAGCACAATCTAAGCGTATTGATCTCCTCTACACACATTGACACACAATATATCAGCGCCACTATTACCTTTTTTCTATGTACTTCACTTAGGCAACGTCTTCAAACAGTTATACTCATGTATGAACCACATATAACCAGACGATTTACTCCACAGAACTTTCGCAATTCACTGCTTTCTTATTTCTACTTTCCTCAATCATTCACTCTTTTACGAAGATCAGACTCTATACATTATCTCTCGCAATTTATATCTCTTTTATAGCACTATCTACTATCTCTTCAAGACAACCAAACCTCATTCCGTTGAACCACTAACCTCGTAACTATCATTCTATACTTCTCCACACAACAACTTTCTCAGACTCTTCTTTCTCCACAAGTACGACGTAACTCGTATTCTTCAAGCATCAACTTCTACAGTCTTTTACTCTTAATATTCTCGCGTTCAACTAACTATTTTACTCACAGGCTACTTAATTCCTCCTCAATCTATTTCTCCTCACCAGACATTCTCGGTTCACTATTATCCTTTCTTCTCAAACCAGCAAGCGAAACTATCTCAGACATCACGTCATAGCTCTGAGTCGAAGCATTTCTAGTACGAACATTCATACCTAGTTTTTCTCTCACCCTCTACTAATTCTGTGCTGAATCTACTCTACTTTAATCACAGCATTTATACATCACTCAACGTGATTAACTCTCTGTATCTACCCATTCCGGACAAAGGAATATTTTTACTCTGTTTACTCTCCCTACATCGTATCCAAACAGAAAACATCCTGTATTACGTATCCACGTAAAATATCATTTGCCGTACTCTCTATCCTCAACAACACCCTCGACCACTCTGTACCATGTGATACCACACCAAATAAAATTCATCTGCCTATTTTAGACAGCTCATATATCTATATGCTCAAACCGCAACTCTTCTCATAAACCAAAACTATTCCATTTTCCTTCCTCACCCAAGGAATTTTAACTGTTATATAGTGTGTCCAAGTTAAATATTTCGTTGTCTCTCAATATATCAACCCGTCTTTCTCTTATTATGTCCTCTTCACTATCTGTTGTCAACCTGTTAAAGTACTCAGGTCTTAATTCTCTGAGTTTTCTTATGTTATCTTCTGTTGTCGAGGAGTAAATTCCCGCCATCTGTCTATCACTATTCTTCTTCTTAAATGTTTTCTTCTTATTTCCTTTATTTGCGTCAGTCTGTTCACTGTTTTCTGTATACCTTATGTAACGTTTATACCTTCCCATCTCGTCTTCAGATGACACACTAATAATAGTTCCTTCATCAGACTCATTATAGTTTACTGCAAACACGTCGGCCCTATTCCCATAGTCATCTTTAAAACGTCTGACTTTCTTTCTCTTTCTCGGTCTTCGTCCCTTAGCCTTCCCTACTTTCTTGTCATATAAGCTAGTATCTATTTCGAAAGAGTCACTACCCAAAACTCTGTCCGTCTGTCTACCAGCAACTACACCGTATGAGGGAACATCACGCTTCGATTCAGGATCTGCTCGTAGTTCAACTCTCTCATTCTCTGAATCATCAGTATTAATATCTGTTTCAGCATCACTATAATATGCGGTGGTAGGAATATCTTCTCCGTGGCTTGAACTCTGACAGCTAATATTCCTACACCATTTGGGAATTAATTTCCTGTCTATAGCTGAAGAACTTGACATGGCACTACCTCTATTAACAATCATACTATTCCTTTTCTTAATACTTTTCTTCATTGGCTTCCTTTCGTCCTTGGTTCTCGTATGTCTATCTTTCTTACCTTCAACTTTGTCTCCCTTAGTCAAATGAGTTGGTTTTGACTGAGTTTCTATTAAGTCAGTTTGAGTTCCCTTTGTTATCTTGCTGGCTGGTTGTACCTGAGTCTGCGTACTACTTTCTATCGTATTATCTGCCTGCGTCTGTGTCTCTCGGTTTCTTTTCTTTACTAATAACGTCGTCTTCTTTTCCTGTCCACTAGTCACATTCGCAACCATTTTAGGACTAGTTTGTATTTTATTTACAGGTTCAACTCTGTCTCTTACACCTGAGTTTAGATATTGTCTTTGTCTTTTTTCAAACCATTCGTCAAGTTTTTTTCTAGCGCTTACAGTATAGGATGGCCAACTCCTAGAACAGTCTCTCTCATGCCCATTTCTGTATCTCTGATCATTATACCAGCTCCTAACCCTAGTCATCTTTGGATTAACATAAATGCTTCTATACTGCCCTCTATTTTCATTAACTAGTGGCTGTCCTCGGCTATTCTTGTTGTTCCTTTTTATCTCATTACCTCTTACATTAGTTGTTTTACTCTGTAACCAGTGTACGAAACATTCTACCTCGCTGACTGCCACCTTTAACTCTCCTAACCATGCAGTCACGCGTCCTAAGTCTCTGCTCAGGTGCATTTTTACTCTTTATGCTATCTCAGCCTAAAAACAATATCTTCTTCTATATGCTTCTTAGTACCTGGAAAAAACAAACTTGTCTTGAGCTCAGCCGAAATAATTCTCTACTGTGCCGTGATGAATCTGCCATGCTGAAATATTCTTAAACAGAGCAAGAAACACAATTGCAATTTCCTAATTTAAGAAACACAATTCACTTGTTTCGTAATAACAGTTCAGTCAGTTACCAGGCTTATAAATCATATAAATTACCCTGATTCAGTTTCTTGACGTACTTTCCTCGGCTTGCCGTCAGATTAAACTCAAACACCAGGAGTCTGCGTCAGCTGAAAATCCGTCGCGGAGTTCAGGTAGCAGAGTTCAGGTAGTCTGTCTCTTCCCCCAGGTAACTTCGTCTCTTCAGTTAGTTACTTCTCTTGGGATGCCTGGATAAACTTCAACCCCTGGTTGGGTCCCTTCTGAGAGAGTACATCATCGACGTCTTGAGATAGTCAGTCTGACAGACAACAGCGAGCGGCTCTCGATTGCAGTGGAGCCCCGAGATAGTCGGACTCGTCAACAAAACATTGGGCAACCCTTATTTATTTACTGTCTCGATTGTTTTATTAAAATGTTCTTTCTCACCTGACTCAACAATCAGACGACTGGGTTTCTGGATTGCCCATTTATCCAAAGTTCTGTGAAGTCTAAAGCGTGGGTGTCTCAGTTTTTTGAATGATCAAAGAGCAGCACTTTCCAACAGCAAGTTTCAAATCGATCAGACTCGATCACAGAGCAGTCTTGGTCAGCTCCCCGAAACAACGATGTATGGCAGCGGCTTTGGTAGCCCGTTGAAACAAACGCCAACGCAGGTGGCGTCTTGGATCAAGCTCTTGAAACTGGCAAAATTCAGGCTATGGTAAGCCCTTTGGAAGTGATAATTCTAGGCAACGGCTATGGTAAGCCCCTTGAAAACGATAAAGTTCAGGCACCGGCCACGGTAGGCCTCTTGAGGTAAAAATTGCGAAACAGGCGGTATGACAAGCCTCTTGAGGTGAACAATGCAAAGCGCCGACTATATCAAGCCTCTTGAGTTGTACAATGCAAAGCGACGGCTCTACCAAGCCTCTTGAGTTGTACAATGAAAAGCAACGGCTATACCAAGCCTCTTGACTCTAATTTATTTGTTATCTCAAGTCTTGAAAAAGACTTACAGAGGACCACCCCTGGGCGGGCTTTTGGCCTCTGTATTCACAGATAACTGAAATTTACTGGCCATCTTTTCACTGCGCGTTCACTGGTTGTTCTGCAACGTGCCGAAATTGTTTCTGGTGACTTATAGGACTGGAGCATGGAACATCTTCTCCGCGATGTTATACGGCATTACTTCGCGTTGTTTTTATACCGACCGGACTATATCAGGTTCAAATCCTCGGTCTTAGGCTCCATTTCGAGTCCTGTAACAGAGCAGGAACTCACAAGACGTGTTGGTTTAATACTAAATACTGTTTATTTCTACATGATGACAAGTTAGCTTCCTCTCAAGTCAAAGGCCGGATCTTAACTGCCCTTGCCAACCCACTACGTCACGATTGAGCATCTCTCACCGCTTTCAGTCTCAATGCTCAATCGTGCTGTAGCTGTTTCCCACTAGATCCTAATAATAACCCAGTAGTCCACTACTGTTACACCGCGTGTCTCTTTCTGGCCGCCCTCAGATTCTGAGCTGCCGAAGCCCAACCCGTCTGGAGTTTCTTCTTTAACTCTTCAACGTATTTATATGAGGATACAACTTCTTCGGAAGTTTCTTCCTCTGTCCAACATCTCAATAGGGCTTCTAAGGGACCCTTGATTGGCCTCCCGAATAGTAGAGTGGCTGGTGGCAACCCGGTCGACCCATGGGGAACCTCCCGATAGGCGAACAAGGCGGCTGGGATATACTCATCCCATCTGTCTGGTTTCTCTTGAGCCAGCTTCCGAAGCATGGTCATCAAGGTACCATTAAACCTCTCTACTTGCCCATTAGACTGAGGGTGGTACGGGCTTGTGTGAATGTGGTTAGTCTGGAAGATATGAAAGACTTCTTCCATCAGCTTACCACAGAACTGAGACCCATTGTCCGTTAGGATCTGGTTGGGAAATCCCAACCGAGTAAAGGTCTCCATCAGTGCATCAGCCACTCGCTTAGAGTCGATTGTGGCCAAAGGTATCGCCTCACCCCACATGGAACAGCAATCCACCATCGTGAGAATGTACTTATTCCTCTTCCTAGTCCGAGGAAGAGGACCAACAAGATCGATGGCAACTCTCTCGAAAGGAGAGTTCATAATGGGCATGTCACCCAAGACTACCGGAGCCGTCCAGTGTTTTGGTGCCACACGCTGACACTCTGGGCACGACTTGACGTACCTACGCACGTCTCCAGTCATCCCTGGCCAGTAGTAATGGCAGGAAATGCGCTGGAGAGTTGCCCCGACACCCATATGTCCACTGAAAGAAATGGTGTGTCCCATATGAAGAAGCTGTTCCCGATAAGCCTTAGGAACTACCAGCTGTCCATGCTGGCGTTCCTCCACTCCGGCTCTCCGGTACAGTAACCGATTCTTCATATAATACTGACCCCGTCTTGGTGGGTCAGAACTTTTTGGCAACTGGTTGAAGCAAGGTTGCAAAGTAGCATCCTGGCTTTGAGCAGCTCGTAACTCCCCAGGCAAGGGATTCACGATCAAGGCTGGCGTCTGCTCATCCTCCGATTGAGATCTGGTTTGCATCGCCCCTACGTACATGGGTTCGGTTGGAATCCCTAGAAAGACGTAGCGACACCCCAAGATCATTGGGAAGATAGGATCGAGCAGAACGGCTGCCTGTATAGTGCCGGTAACATATTTTGATTTGATGTCCACCTTCGCAATTGGAAGAGACATCGCCACCGCACTCTTTGTCGCCGTTTGAATCTCAATAGATTCCCCCGTTAACTGCTCTGGGCTCACTAAGTGTGATGAAATTACAGCCTCAAACTGCAGACCTGTGTCATAGAGACACTCAACTGGTTGTCCGTTCACAAGTATCGTTTCTACTACTGGTGGTTTCTCTGAATCTTTGTTCTCAAGACCCCTCCCTTCTACCTCCTTGTTAGACCCTTCCCCGGTTTCTACAAGACAGGCAGCATAGTGAGAGTTTTTCTGTTTGCGCCGGCAATCGGCCGTATTGTGTGTGGGAGATTTGCAGTAGGCGCACCACTTTTCACTCCACTTTCTTTTAGGAGATCCAGGTGGACTCTTACCAGAGGGTTTCTTAATTGGAACTTTATCGAAAGGATCCTCCTTCTTGGTGTGAGCTGTTTTAGGGTTCTTCTTCTTTACAGACCATGTGTCTGGTGGTCGGGGATTGGGTTGTGACAGTTCCCCATTATCCCCATGAGCTAGCACATACCTTTCCGCCAATGTGTTGACTATGTCTAACCTTTCTGCCCCATTTTCAAGCAAGAAGGTTTGCAATGGCTTAGGCATCATTCTCTTCATTTGGTCCACGACCACTAATTCTTCTAAACTTTCATAGTCGTTAGCAAATCCAGCCAATGACATCCACTTCAAAAGGTAAGACTTAAGTCTAACGCTGTAGGCTGCGAACATCTCTCCTGGCTCTCTCTTGGACTTTCTGAACTGCTGACGGTATGTATGGGCTGTCATCTGGAACCTTTTCAATAATGCTTTTTCCAGAGCCTCATAGTCATTCTCCATACCAGGTGGCAACCTTGAATAGACCTCGGTTGGTCCCCCTCAGGCCCTGCGAGAGTTTCAAGTTCCATTTCCCACGTTCCAGTCCCATAGCCAAAGCCATCGACTGGAATTTTTGAAGATACTGGTCGATCCTCTCTTTGTGTTCATCGAACGGGAGCAAAGGGAACTTCATTGCCTGGTATGGACCGCCACTAGGAGTTGTTGAGTCAGGTAGAACTGTGCCTCCCACTGTACCCTCGCTTTCCTTGGCAGTTTTAGCTCTAAGCTCCAACTCCCTCATGCGGAACTCATGGTCTCTGACGGCCTGTTCTGTTTCCCTTTTCTTAGTTTCGCTCTCAGCTTCCATTTTCTTAGCTTCGCGGTCAGCTTCTATTTTCTTAGCTTCGCGGTCAGCTTCTATTTTCTTAGCTTCACGCTCGATCTCAAATTTCCTAGCTTCGCACTCAGCCTGTCTGAAGTCTCTTTCAACTTCCTGAACATATTTTTGTAACTCTACACCATCGTAGCCCATCTCTCGACCTTTAGCCTGTACTTCGGCAACATTAAATTTAGCGGATGCCATCTTACATTCAGAGGGTAAGGGAAGAGATAATTGTATATTAAATTTCAATCTCTAGTACACAACTGGTTATTTTACCTGACCACACCACGTCGTATGTCGGTCAGTCTGTGTCAGGAAGAGTATAGACAATAGCCAGGTACGGTAGGCAGAACCTATTGATAGTAGACAAGAATATCTGTCCCCTATCACTATATCAGCCAGACCTCCACCAGGATTTCAAATATCCCGCGACGTGCCCCCAGAAATTGTAACAAGCTACGTGGAGGGTCCCAAGTAACTATGTAACAATATTTCAATATTATTCTATAGCCCTGGCTGGGATAGGTCTTTGCTTGCCAACCCTCCTCCGTTTCCCCCGGACTCACTGTCACTCTCTCTTTCGACCTCAGGACCTATTTCCTGCAGGGTCGTTCTGGCTGACACGCATACAACATGACGTTCTTCAACATATTTGTAATTGTAAATTTAATAACTCAATGCATAACAGCACAGAAAAAATATCTGGCGATTAACTCATAAACATCTACACACAATCTAGAGAGAAAACTAGTCCATACAATATCAACACAAATATAAATATCCTAGATCATCGTTTTCCATATTGTCCCATGAATTCACCACCACCTCACAGCAAGTTCCCTGGTCTTTATTTCCCGCGTAGGTTGTTCGAACAACAAGGTTCCATCGATCCAGGATTCCAAGTTTCCGTGGCATACACGAATGTAGTGTGTCCAATGATTAGGGAAAGTGCCCTGGGATCACGTGGTACAATTTTGGTGGGGAAATACTCAAGGAGAATAAATAGGATATATGCCCGGGTGTGTCAGTGACTTAGGCGGGATTTAGCCCAGAATGCAAACATACTCGATCCCAGCTCAACGAAAAGCCTGCCGAGGTGTTCTGAAAGTATTCGTTCGGGCCCGCCGTGGTTCTATCTGGTATAGCCCAACAGCAGCAGGGACTTCCTAGTAAACATAATGTTCTATGTCGATGCTCTGTCGAAACTTCCGGCTATATTCGCCGTCAAAAGAAGGATCCTTTCATTCCCCAGCAGAAGGATGCGGCACTTTATCTGTAAAATTCTTTAAAACTTCAATACATTGTGCCGACAACAACCGACAAGGTTGACAACGGACATTTCACGCCAACCATTACCCTAGGTCATATTTGGTGCAAGGCGTGCCATTGGGTTTTCCCGAAGAACAGATAGATTACAAAGTATTCGTGTCAAATGCTCGGGTTATGAAAGTAACCCAGAGAATTCCACTCCGAAGGAATTGAGCGGATAGGTATGAGGACATGGGCCACTGGGGTTTCGCTACACTGGCAGGTGAAAGGATAGTGAATCTCGCATTCCATTTGTGGCCGAGTTCATGGGCAATTTGCACTATATGAATGATCTCCCCTTGTAATTTATGTTGAGCACACTCTGGTCGTTATCTGCGGATCTAGATAGACTAATTTTGGAGATCTAGATAGTATAATTTTGGAGATCTAGATAGTATAATTTTGGAGATATAGATAGTCTAATTTTGGCGATGGATCGGTCCAATGGCGGTGAGGTGTTGAACTTGCAGTGGGTATAACATGATTACAGAGGCGTATACTTATACATGTAGGTATTCTAGGGGTGTGCCCTAAGAGGCATGAGACAGAGTGAGGAGCTGTTTCAGAACCAGTGGTATATTAATGAACTGTATTTCTCATTTTCGTTTGTCTGTCTGTCGGTGGGTCTGTCTGTCTGTTTGCTCGTCTGTTGACTATTTGTCTCTTGTTCCCCACCCCTTCTCTCTGTCCGTATGTTTGTCTGTCTGTCTCTATCTTCACACCATCCTCTCTTTTTCTCTCTCTCTCTCTCACACACACACACACACACACACACACACACAAACACACACACCAAACACACATATCTGCGTACACTCACAAGGTTCTGCTTAACTCTTTCTCTGCCTTGCGCCCATACATCGCCACAATTGACCGACAGTGATGCCCGTGGGCCCTTTAATCGCCACAGTTTAAACAGTGGTTTATTTGTCCCTTTTCTTACGTTTCCGCAATTTTTAGTTAACTTCGGTAACTTAAAATTGAGACAGAATTATTTCGCAGTTTGAAGCAGGCCGCTGTCAACCATATTTGGCCGTTAGAAAGCACTATATTCTTGATTCGAAAAGATTGTTTTGATTTGAACTTCGAAATGACAACACCTCCTGGTTTTGGATCTCATATATTTTAATAAAAGTACCGTTTTAAACAATTTTATATTATAGTTATAGTGATTTCAAGGACTTTGTGAATTATTCTAAAACTTAAACCACGTGCAGTATTCAGTTAGTCAATTAGATTGCAAGCGAAACACTGCAAGCGAAAGTTCGTCATAATATGTCATAATATGATGGCACATATCGAATTATGAATGCGCTACTGGGCCAGAATTTATGCCCCTAAATTTGTTTTGCCTATCACAAAGTATTTAAGGGGTATTTAAATAATTAAATCTAAAAGAATAATAATTATAACTAAATAGAAAATAGAGTTTATATTCTTCTTCTCAGTACAGTCTGAGTGGTGTGATACTGACATTTTCAATTTTGTGTGAAAATTATGTGCATCAAAATATTATGTTTTAGTTATGTTTTATTGGTGTTGTGGTGAAGTTCTTATGATATTATTGAACGAAAGTGGTGTGTATATCATTATTCAGCAAATTTAACTGGATTAGTTGCAGTTGATTATAAATACAGCCTTGGTAAGTGAAATTTTTAAATAATTTTTACCTCTTTAATTTCAATTGTTATTATTAAACCTCTCATTATTGTCATAATATTTCTAACCTATCAATTAATTATTAACACTGTCGTGTTCCTTGTGCAATCCTCTTTAATTTGATAATACAAAATATCTGCTATCATTTTAACCATTTTAAAAGAATTATTGTAACACACCCCTACTTCCAATTTTCTGCCATGAATTTCTGTTTGGTCAGGACACAATTTTTGTTTGGCGTCGAAAGTAACCATGTGGTATTAGAAACACATTTGAAAATCAGAACGAGCTGTATATCCCGAATTTGTAGCATGTATTTGCTGCTAACTCGCCTTTAATTCTGACAGAAAATTGTGATATGCAGATTGACATAGACGGACAACTAAAAATCTGCTCTAATAGAATTTTTGTTTCGCTAAAATAGATGAAGGCCAAAGAGAAGATGGGTGCAGGGAGTGGCAGATGATTTCCAGATGCGTGTATCGGACGCAGGACACCTTGCTTATGACCGAGAAGATTTCCGGAATGTTGTTATGGGAGCGAGGTTCTGCAAAGGAGCATGCTACTGAATGAATGAATGAATGAATAAATGAATGAATGAATGAATGAATGAATGAATGAATGAATGAATGAATGAATGAATACCAGTGTCAAGGCTGCTTATTATGCAGATGTGGTGTTTTGCCAGATAATTCTAGAATCCTTATTCTTCTTCTTCGTGCACCTTTAGACATCAACAAAGAAAGCAGTAGTTAACTAGAGCTTGTTGAAATCTCTATAAAGTTTTTCTTCAAATTGTGCAGGTGCAGAATAAAACAGTCTAGAATTCCATAACTAGAAGATTTTAAACCTTAAAGGATGAGGAAAGGTGATTTATTTTTTGTTTTCTTTTGTCGTTTGCAATATTGCTTATATTTGTTTGTTTGGGTAAACAATGGGGTATTTGATGAATTATTGTGGCGATTGATGGGTTAATCATTTGGCTGATCGATGTTTTTTGATTGATTAGTTGGTTCCTTGATTCGTTAATTGTTTTATTCAGTTGTTGGTTGGATAGCATGTTGTATTCATTTGTTGGTTGGATAGATAGAAGATTCTTAGATAGTTTCTTGGTTGATGGACTGAGTGGTAATCGGTTTGCTCGTTTCCTTATTTGATGATTCATTGCAAAATGTATTTATTTAATTCTTATTTTCTTATTAATTGATTTGCTCAATATTTGATTGATTTAATTATTAATTAATTTATTGAATAATTGATAGGTTGGTTGGTTGTTTGTTTGGTTGGTTGGTTGGTTGGTTGGTAGCCAGCGTTATTAGTTTTGTTTCTTGATTTATTCATAGATTTCTTTCTTTGTTAGTTCGTTGGTAGAATGAAAAGCTGATGAAATAATTCATATACTAGTCAACTGATCGATTGATTGGCTGGACATATAATGTTAATTGGCTGATTGGTTGATTGTTGATCTCGCTGCTTGATTACTCCGGTGTGATTGGAAATGAATAAGCAGGCAGATTGGCTGCTGCTGCATCATTGAGGAGTGATTCCATGGATGATAAGGCAATTGTGGTGAAGGCTCTCTGGGAGTGTGTGAATAATGCAGAAGAACAGGTAGACTATCATGGTCTATAGACAATTCGGCAACAGGGGGGTAGTCAGATGATCTGGTAGAAAGTCATCACTTAGAGGTAAAGCAAGACGGACATATAATCGAATTGTTACGGACACATTTAGTATTGAAAATCATCGCTGGCTGTTGAAGGTGATGACTGAGCGCTTATGCGATTGCTCCGAGGGCAATAATGTCGGTCCTTGACTCAACTCAACTCAACTCAACTCACCTCAAACTCTCACTGCTTAAAGACTGAATAAGTGCATTTTGTGTGGGCTTGTTGACGGCTGAGTTGACTGCTACTCTGGTTGATTCACTGGTTGGCTGCCCTTGTTCTGCCCATCTGGCTACATTTAATTGTTTGGTCAATTTATTATTTATTCTTTTTGCGGGGGGGGGGGGGAGGAGGGGTGCACGTTTGCTTTGAACTCAGAAGTAGTCCATACACATGCTACTACCTCCAGTGCACTGGACTGATGTGTGCATGTGGATTAGCTTTCCCTATTACCAGTGTCCCATCAGGCAAAGACATTACCAGTGTCCCATCAGGCAAAGACATTACCAGTGTCCCATCAGGCAAAGACATTACCAGTGTCCCATCAGGCAAAGACATTACCAGTGTCCCATCAGGCAAAGACATTACCAGTGTCCCATCAGGCAAAGACATTACCAGTGTCCCATCAGGCAAAGACAGAGGTACTTATAATTTACGTCTCCAAGTGAAGGACGAGTAGTCAACATTTTAATCCAACCGACCGGTGAAAGGGCTGAACGCACTGCTCCGGCATCAGCACACCGGATGCTCAAGAACGAGCGTTCATATCTATTCGGTCATGCAGACCTCCATCGGGTTATATTGATTCGTTAGTTCTGTTGACCCGAGGATACCGACAAGGAGCCTGGCAATGACTCAACATACTCAGATGCTCCCATCAGGTCATTCTTTACCTTTAAAAAATTAAAACACGCGTTGCAGCATATCCTAACTGATTAAGTGACGAAGGATAATATATCGTCAAATGTGACACCACCCATTGGGACAGACGGACGATTCATCGCCATACAAGGGTCATGGTGTAATTTGTTTTGTTTCGTAGTATTTTCCGAAATTTCAATGCTCAGTGAATTTTTACATTATAATAAAGAATGTAATGAAGAAATGAAGAATATCTTATGCAATAAGTCAGTATCATTGAATGTAAGAAAGAGAGCGCTGATGTGCTATATAGAACAGGTTTGCTGAATGACAGTGAATCTTGGAATGTAAATGAACAAATTAGGAAGAGCTTGGAAGCAACGGAGATGTGGTTCCTGAGACGAATGTTGCGAATTCCTTGGACTGCCAAAGTAACTAACAACGACTGCCTGAAATAGGCTAATGAAACTAGAACATTATATACAACAATAAGAAAAAGACAAATAGCTTTCTTTGGCCGTGTCATGAGAAGAGGGGCTTTGGAGAACGTCGTGACAACTGGAAAGATCGAGGGGAAGAGAGGCAGAGGCAGGCCAAGAGAAATGATACTGGATGGATTGAGACGGTGGCATGGAGGAATATCATTAGCAGAGTTAATCAAGAAAACCAAGGACCGAGGTCTGTGAAGAGCCATGAACGCTTACGACAGCTGGCATGACACTTGACGATGATGAATATTTGTTCATTTGATTGTATGTACATCACATGTGTTCCAATTTACCTTTTGTTTGGCACTGAATCAGTTAAATGTAAATGGTTTCCGTTTAGATGCCTCGCAGTTCAGCTCCGTTAACAAGTGGTCCGTTATTTCACTCTTGCACATTACCGGAATGTCCTCACAGTTTCTCTCACATAGTAGCTAGTTATCTTTTCCGTGCTTCGGTGAATGTCTTCGGAAAACAGTAATCTGTGGTTGTGATTAAGGTGGTGGTATGTGATTATGACAGAATGTGGTGGAAATGAGCTTCCAATAAGGAGATAATGAATTCGTAGTTGCAAAATTGTCGTCTGGGTTCAATGGTTAACCGTGATGGTATTATTTTTTTCTTCTAACTAGCACGACTCCGAGGTTGACACAGCCTCATAAACAGGGCATTGGACAACTTTTAGAATGTTCTGGATTTCTGTCAGGAAAGGTATGTATGAAAAAAAAACCGGCTACCCCATCTCGGAATAGACCTAACCTCATAAACGTGGTAATAGGAAATGGTCACTTCTGCAGCGTAGATGTTGCGGACGCATTTTGTAATCCCTCAAACACAGCTGTGGACGATTTGGCAGCTGTCAGAGTGTTGGGGGAATAGGGACAGGACATAGAGAGGACAAGGGACAGAATACAGTCAGGACTACAGAGATAACGATAGACAGGACATAGGTAAGGGCGCAGTGATGTCATAAGACAGGACATCTACAGGACAGTAGAGAGATTAGAGACAGGACTTAGGTGGGGACACATAGATGTCATAGGCAGGACACCGACAGGACACGACCTAGTGATATGAGGGGACACAAGTTCACGGGACACTGTCCTGAACTGACTACACGGCATTACACTGAACGACCCAACACAACACAACACGGGCGGACTGCAGTATTACGTGACGGTTGAGATAGCCCAGTTGTCACGAGAGACACGGGGTCCAGTACCACGAGACCGACCGACCAGTTTGAAAACGTCAGACGGGACTCAGACAGTTTAGAGGAAGGACGTTGTGTTTCTGGAAGCGAGTGCATAGCGTTTGCGAGAGTGCTAGTTTGAAGATAGCGAGTAGTTGAGTGTAGGGCTTGTGTAATTGGCTGAGTGCTATAAGCCTTGTGTGCACAATGTGACGATGATCAGGTTCTCCTGAATAAACAGTCAAATACCATACGTACGACTGATGTCTTCTTGAGTGCAGTATGAAGTATTTTTAATACCTGTGTGCGTGTGAGACGTTGACAGGTATAAAATTCAATGGTGTCAGAAGTTACGAATCTTTTGTTTCATGAAACCCATAGCCTAGAATAAAATTCAATGGTGTCAGAATGTGGTCAATCTTATGATTGATGAATCCCATTGCCTGAATAAGTGCAATTTAACGGATGAAAGTATAAATTTGATGAATCGATGATGTCACAAGTATGCAATCGTATGATTGAAACTCACAGCCTACGATAATATAGATGAATGAGAGAGAGAGAGAGAGAGAGGAGAGAGAGAGAGAGAGAGAGAGAGAGAGAGAGAGAGAGAGAGAGAGAGAGAGAGTAAATCGAATGCTGGCAGAAATTGGAGGATATTTGCATTAGTTAAATTAAGTACAATGAAATTGACATGTATAATATTTGCATGTTAACTTTTCAGTTGATGGTCCACTGCTGTTAAAGACTACTATACATAACTAAACACGACATTACGACAAAAGACAAGACGACCGACAAAATCCACAAACATATATAACGCATTAGAATTCTTTCCTCTGAAATTTTTGACTTGACAGACAAAATTTGTGTATGATACTAATTGTTGCTTTTCTAAACAACAGAAGTTACGGCGGTAATATAAATTAGATGTCAACTGCCCAGATAGTGCGACGAGCTCGAACGTAAAGTCATCCACGAGGGGCACTGGGAAAACAGATGTTTACCAAGTTCAGATAACTACCCCAATTTCGATATTGCTGATAAAAGCAACACTCTATTTTTTATGATTGCTGTCAATTAACATCTAAAATTATTACCATTGCATTTTGTGCATGATCTCATTTTTATACATTGGAATTGTAGTACATAACCTAGAAGAATGTCAACTTTAAAAGAATATATTGAGGCAGGGAAAGATCTAGGTTACACTGGGGACAAATTAGAAGAGTGGGCAAAGAAGGAATATAAAGAACATACAGATAGAATTGCTGCTACAGAGAGAGAGAGAGAGTGAGGAAAGAGATAGGAAAGCTACTGCAGAGAGAGAGAGCGAGAGAGAGAGAGAGAGAGAGAGAGAGAGGAAAGGGATAGAAAAGCTACTGCAGAAAGGGAAGAAAGAGCACAAGAACGCTTACATAAGAAAGAATTAGCAGATGTAGAACTAGCTAAAGCTACCAAACTTAAAGAACTAGAATTAGCTGAAGCTACCAAACTTAAAGAACTAGAATTAGCTGAAGCTACCAAACTTAAAGAACTAGAATTAGCTGAAGCGACCAAATTAGAAGAAATAGAAGCCAACAGTAAAACGTTAGAGATTGAAACCCAGTTGAAAATGAAAGAACTAGAGGTTGAGTCACAGGTGCATATTGCAACTACAAAATTAAAAAGTAAGGAAGAAGAAAACAAGCGACTCCATTTCATCATGGTCAGAGAACTTCGAATTTCAAAAGAAATACCAGGAAGTTCCAAAACGACACTGGGCCATAATCTATATGAAAAATTTATCATCAGAGCCTTTAAAAGTCATTGAATCAATTCCACAGGAACTTAGGAAAGATTATGACTACATACATCAACGAATCATGCAACACTTTTTGTTAATGCACCAGGTTATCAGGTACAGTTCTCTAATTAAAACTTAAAGCAAACCAGACGTTCATTGATTACGTTTCGCAAGTTCAAGATATTTACAATAAGTGACTGAACGCTGCAAAGGTGAATAAAAGCTTTGAAAAGCTAAGAGATTTAATGATATTGGATAAAATCATTGCATCAATTCCAACCCCATTTGCTAAATTTTTACAACAGTCTGATGTTGCATCTTTAGAACAAATAGAAAGAAAACGGTCATCTTATTTCTCATCTAACAGGGATATTTTCACCTTAAACAACAACGAAGACAATATAGTAGCTAGATATGGAGAGAAACAGAAATCAAATGCACCACAATGTCCATATTGCAAACTGACATATTTTCAATTTCAAATGTGTGACATGAACCCTGGTGATCCAGCTCATATAGATATGATGGTGAAGAAACAACAAAGCAAAAGAGAGAATTACAGACGTACAGTATTAATTTTGTGTGTGTGTGCAAAAGTTGGGGGAACTATAACGCTAAGTGTCCAGGTCGCCAGAGATTGAAGAGTGTGAATGGAGTACTTATTGATTCATCTTCTGAGAGCGAAACTGAGTGTGAAGGAATGGAAGGAATGGAAGATAATGTTCTTGCGGCAATTGATATTCTAAATTATGATAAATGTAAAACGTGTCATAGGTTTCATGAGGGTGGTGTATTAGAATGCGGCCATACAGTCCCGTTTTCAGGGGAAAACGCCTATGCAGTAATTTCCTCCAGAGGAAAATTAGTCTTCAACTATGGTATGGTTAAGGACACACCTTGTCAAGTTTTGATCGATTCCGGTAGTAGTTTAATTGGATTAAGAAAAGATCTTGCAAAGGCAGAAGATTATACAGGTGAGTTTGTAAATTGCCGAACATTTTCTGGCTATGTGGAGAAATATCCACTAGCTACAGCTCACATTTGTACACCTTTCTTATCAGGCACGTTTACGTGCCCGATCTTAAACAATCCTTGTACAGATCTGATTATTGGTTGCTTACCAGATATAAAATACTGTACACACAAAGAAATTAAGGCCTGGGAAAGACGGCATCAGAAAAGAAACCCAGTAAAGAAATTAACTAAAACATATAAGAATGTCAGTCATCAAGAACAGCAACCAGAGTCAAAAAGTCCAAGGGACGTAACTACCCAGAAAACGAAAGAACAGTGTAAGAGAGTACAGAACGTAGATTCTCTTCAGGGAAATTATTGTGACAGTCTAAACAAAATTGTGAAAGACCAAACTGTTAAAGCCACAAAAAGGCGCACTGACAGTAAAGTAACGTCACAAGAAAACAGTGACACAACGGAAACCCAAACACCATATTTAGAACGAAAAGCAGATACCCTACAGTCGTATTCAAGCAGACAACAGTCTGAAAAACACGGACGTCAACACAACACACAATGACATATTTTTCAAGGGACATAACAAAAGCGACAAAAATCAGAACATAAACCTACTAGTATGGCACACAACCATCTCCATCACAGTTGTATTATTAATGTTGCTAATGGCCATAGTGACAGCACTGTGCGCTTACCAACTGCAGCCAACACCAACCACATTTCTATTGATTAACCTACTAATGTTGCTTACAACTTCTGAAATAAGAAATATTTTCCACCATTTTTGTATGAGATTGTATGTGAAAGAAAAATTGTCATCTCATTCCACTGGAATGTAACACCTATAAACTTAACTCATATGTAAAATGTGAAATATAATTTTGACAAGATAAAATTGTTTGTATATTTCTCGTGTCGTTTCATTTATTAAATGTTCATGTCCTTGTATTGCCTTATACATGTGTGATAGAAAGATGGTAGTATGCCCTAATAATGTGCTGCTGCATTGTTTAGTTTTGTGAGATGTTTTATTGTGTGTGCTATATAATACAATGCTAATCTATGTTGTTCTGGATGTCTGATAATATTACCTATGTGGCTGATTCTAAGTGCTTGTATTTTTGTTTGTATGTCCTGAAGTGCTATTCCTCCTTGTTTCTTATCCTGAATGAGAGTTTTATGCTGTATGCTGTGTATTGTCTTGCTAAATATGAAATGTCTTATCTGTTTATTTATGTCTGCGATGTTTTGGAGGGTTTAACACTGTCACTAAGTATATTATTTTAGGTATGATATATGTGTTAACTATTATGCTTCTACCAAATATTGTTGATGTTTTGTATTCATATCTATGTAGCATGTCTGTGATTTGGTGTGTTAGTTGTAGCCATGTTTCTCTGTGTGTTGTTCTGGGATCACATGGAAATGTGATCCCATACAATTTCATATTGTGTATGTGTTAGGTCTGGAGGGAAATCACACTTTTGTTTCCACTTTCCCAGGCCCATAATTTGTGATTTTTGTATATTAATTTTGGGTCCACTGCCTTTCCGAAAGTGGGAGAAGGTGTGCAGTATGTTTCTGATGGATGTGTTGCTTGTAGGGAAGAATGCAGTATCGTCTGCATAAGCAATGACCTTTTGCTCTCCTATTCCCTGTATGAAAGTGTCTTTAATGCTGTTATCTTGTCTGATTTGTCCTAATAATGGCTCGAGTGTCAGTATATACAGAAGTGGTGATAGTGGGCACCCTTGTCTTACAGATCTTGTCAGCCTGAAGCTAGCAGTCAGTGAATTGTTCACAAAGACTTTGCTTTCAGGGTTGTTATACAAAATCTGTATCCACTTTCTGCAGTACTGTCCTATATTGCAGTGTTCTAGGGTTTTGTGCAAATAGGAGTGTGCGATTCTGTCAAAGACCTTCTCTTGGTCCAAAGACAAGAGGGAGGATTAAAATTATTTCTGGCGTGTGTACGTTATAATGTCTCTAATGAGGTGTGTGTGGTTTTGTATATTCCTATGCTGTACACTACATTGCTGGTTTGGGTGTACTAGTTTTGGTAGGAATTGCGTGATTTTGTGTGCTAGTGATTTGGCCAGAATTTTATAATCTGTGTTAAGAAGTGAAATTGGTCTGTAATTTTTTAATTGTGTCTTGTCTGTCTTTGCTTTGTGTATAAGTGTTATATAAGATATGTTGCAACTATCAGGGAATTCTTGTTTGTCAAAGGCTTCTTGATATACTTTTAGAAGAAGGTTACCTATGATAGGAAAGAATTGTTGATATAATTATACTGTTAATCCGTCTGGTCCTGATGTCTTGTCTTTGTTCAAATTACTAAGTGCATGTGTTGTGTTTTCTAATGTCAATTGTGTGTCCAATATCTCTTTGTCTGTATCTGATATCTTTTTTGAATATTGTAAGAAGCTATCTTGTATTTGTGTGTTTACTGTCTCTGCTGTAAATAAGTGTGTATAGTATTGCTGGAATGCTTCTGTGTATACGTGTGGTTCCTGTTTGTGTGATTCCTTGCATGTCTATTATTGTGTTTATCTGTTTGCTACGCTGTATGTTTTGTTCTATTGCCATGTATTGTTTGCTGGGTGTCTCTTGTGTGATGGTGTTGAGTTTTGTTCTAATTAGTGCACCCAGGTATCTTTGCTGTTGGTATTGTTCCAGTTGCATTTCTAATGCATGCAAGTATGGTGAGTTTCTGTCGGTTTGCTTTGTTAAATGTATTGCTGTTTGTATGATCTGTTCTGGTTGTAGTCTACGCTTATGTATGATGGATGCTAGTTGTTGTGTCCTGCTCCGTATTGTGTTTTTCAGTAAGTCCCAGTATTGTCTAATGTTGTCAGTTGGTATACTATCAGTGTATGAATGTATCAAGTCTGCCATATATTGTATATATTCTGTGTTTTGGAGTAATGTGTTGTTAAATTTCCAGTGTGGTGAGCGTTTGAAAGGCTGTGTGGGTGTGTTATTTATAGTGATGTGTGATAGTATTGCTTTGTACTTGAGAGTTTCTTGTAGGTGGTTAGTTTGTGTTATGTGGTGTGTTGTTGGTACGTATATTCTATCTAACCTAGATGATCTGTTATGTGCATGGTTTCTGTGTGTTGTATCGTGACTGTTGGGGTGTTTGTGCCTGAATGCGTCTACTAGGTTATGTGTGTCAATTGTGTATTGCAATGTATCGAGTTGATTCATGTCGTCTCGGCCAGCTCTTCTTAACTGCGTTTTCACTTCCCCGCCTATTATGTCAGCCGAAGCTAAACAACAATTAAAATCACCTTCTAAAACATGCCTCCCTCTGAATGTCTGTGCTAATAGATTTTCTAAGTGTTTGAAGAATTGTGGTTGGTAGCTGTAATTTGCTGGGGCATGTATGTTGGCTAAAGCGTATGTGTGTGTGTGTGTTGTTTCTAACCTGTATGATGGTAATGTCTCTTTGGTCGTCCTTGTGCGTGCCAGTAATTTCCCATTTGTCTGAAGTCTGCAGTATGGCGGTCCCAGAACCCTTACGATGTGTCGACAGGCTGAAGCATGAGTGTCTGAGCCCTAATTGTGTAGTGATTTGCTTTGCGCGTGTGTATTAGTATTCGCAAATGTTTGTTTCTTGTAGGAGAATGAAGTCGGGTTTGTATTTGTGTATGAGTGTGACGATGTGGTTTTGTTTTGTGCGTAAACCAGAAATGTTCAGACTGCTAATAATAATATCATTAGTCATCATAAATTAATCAAAACAAGCAAATGATATTGTTGACTAACAGTAATAAGAAATCAGAGACGAACGAGGTTGTCTAGTTGAGATAGTTATTTTTTTCTTGTTGTCTTGGTGCAGACGTGATCTGATTGTAGATGTTAAAACAGTAATCCATCTTCTTCGGTGTCAGTGTCAGTGTCAGTGTCAGTAGTGTTCATAGAAGTCAATTCTGATTTAGTTTTATCATCAAAGGTGTCGTTGCTGATGGTTTCGTCAGTTTTTTTCGGTTTGTCTTTCCTTCTTTTTTGGCGTTGATTTGGTTGTTGAGTTTTCTTCTTCTTCTTCCTTAGTACTGCTTGTTGAGTTTGGACTTAATCCTCGTAGTTGTCTTTTTCTGGTTTTGGAATGGAAAACAGTTGTAAAGGGTTCTTCTGTTTGCGTTTCCAGAATGAAGTTTTCTTGATTGTCTGTTGGCGTATCCGTTTGTTGTTTTTCTTGTTGTGTGGGCTGTTGTTCAAATTGTTTTCCGCGTTGTTCGTTTTGTTGATGTTGTGCTGGTCCTTGCCTTCTCTGAGGTGGAAAATTTATTACATCTTCTTGTGCCACAACAGGCTTGTTTGTATGTTTGGCTGGACATTTGTTGGACCAGTGGTCGTCCATACCACACACATGGTAAGCAGTTCTCCTGCTCGGCAATGTTGTCATAATTTTGTGAGTGGTTTTGGTAACCCCTGTAATATTCAGATTTATGTAATGGGGTATTTCCTGGACGGGGTTACATAAGACTCCCCATTTACCTCCAGAGTTTTTTAGTGGAAATACCTCCACATTCGGGTCTCCAGTAGTATGTACGGCGATAGCCTTAACTCCCTCTATCTTCATTGCCGCAGGGATCCAATGCAAAGTAAGTTTTTGTCTTTCTTTGTCTACATGCTCCAGACAAATATTGATGTCCGAATTCGGTACTTGTAACTGTACCCGGTGTGGCCTATCGTACACTTTAACATGCATGTCCTCTATTAAGGTCACGAACCACCGTGTCGGTGACTCATACCTGTGTAGACTGGCTATCGCACCTGGCGGCACGCCAGCCAGTCCAGCCAGTGCGCTCGCTATGAACGCTGGCGTCGACTTGGTGGCGGCTCCAGGGCCGGAGAGAGACACAACAATTGTACCTGAGCGGTGAAGAAGGTTTCCATTGAGCACATCTGACGTCAGTATTAGAGATGAACTTGTCATTTTCTATCAATATCCTTTAGAATAACACACTTGAAAGTTGATTTAAAAAAAATACTTGAATAATCCGTCACAGAGAAAATCCAACGTGAGTGTAACTGTTTATACGTTGTGATGTCTTCTGTTAAGGTCACGAACCACTGAAACTACTGAACGTAAATAGCACGAGTTATTGGGGCCATATTGAACATCTTCATGGTTCCCAAAAAGATTCTGATTAGGAGGGCAAGACCATACGTCAAGAGAAAAAAAAGCAAAGAATTGGAACTACTTGTAACATGTGAAAAAAAAATTTATTTTTTTTGGGTCAGTTTTATCCAGTTTAATGCATTGCTCTAGGCAACAATAAAAAGCAGCAAAATTAAATGTCGAACAGGTTTTAATAAGTAACTTAAGTCAACTTAAATTAAGTCAGCTGGTGAAATTAGAGCGCATACAGAATGAAGCTATGCGGGTCATTCTGGGATGCACCAGAGACACTCCAGTAGTGTGTATGCATTACATCCTTGGTCTGCCTACTGTTGCTGGTAGGCACAAGGTGATGCAAGCGAAGGCATACCTCAGAGAAGCTGCAGACACAGATTACCCGTTGCATGAGGCGCTGGACGTAGTTAATGGTCAGAGACTGATAAGAGGGAAATCATGGATGGCTCAGGCGGAGGATACGATCAGACAGGTGTGCCCCTTGGAGAACATTAGGCGAGGAGAGGAGTGGGTCAGAGTGCAGTCAGACTTGTGCAGAGTTATAATCACATTGAGCAGGGAGTGCAGGGAGTGGCCAGCAGGGACCACGGAAGTGGAAATTCAGCAATTAATTCAGGGAAATTCTCGCCCTGGTGATGTGATTATCTACACGGATGGGTCGGTGTTGAGAGGTAGGAGAAGTGCTTGGGGGTTCTTGGCAAAAACTAATGGTCGGCGTTTGGTGCAGGAGAGCCTGGCGTATGATGACACTACATCTAGCTTAAGAATGGAGGTGGGGGCGGTCAGTGCAGCTTTCCTCTGGATAGAAAACACGATACATACACATATTGTGATTGTAACTGACTCAGAAAGCATGCTGAGAAGGGTGAGAACAGGCAAGTTTCGTGCAGAGTGGATTGCTTCGCTTCGGAGGTCTCGGGTAGCAAGCATCACCTGGATCTTTTCTCCTGGGCATGCCGGTGTGCTGGGGACAGATTGGCTGGCTCGGCAGAACTTGGTGGAGTATTGATGCATGACAAGGCAGATGTGGTTGCGGCCTTGTGAGAGCACGTGTACACCTCGGAGGAGCAAATGGATCACCATAGTCTGGTTAGAATGAGGCAGCGAGGAGTGACGAGGGGATCTGGCCGACGCTCGACGCTCAGAGGAAAGGCGAGACGGACATATAATCAGATTGCTACTGGAACTATTAGTGTTGGAACTCTTCGCTGGTTGCTGAGGATGGGGACGGAGCGCTTATGGGAATGTCCCGAGTGCTGTGATGTCGGTTCCTAGATCAAGCAATCAATCAAGCAATCAATCAATCATTAATAAGTAACTGCTGATGAAGTACTGACTTCAGTCTAATTTGTTCCTCTGGACTGTTCTGGGTACCTGAAAGTCGATCAATACATTCTATGGCTTTCTGGAATTGGGACTTCCACTCCATCATTTTGTGGGCCACTTCATTTGTGTCTTTTTCAATACTTTTCATAATCTCATAAACGAAACGTGAACATATGTCACAATATTTGTAATTTTTTTTTTTTTTTTTTTCAACGTTTATTTCATACAAAGCAATGTATATTTACAAGGTGTAATGCGTGTTTCTTTGTTTGTGTATATTACAGAACGTTGCCGTTTGTTAGTGTTATGTGTCACATGCGTTAAAAACAATTACATGCATATACAGTTATGATAATATGACATTTATGGCATAGTGCATGTAAACACACATTCCTCGTTTCATTTCCATATTCACACGTGGAATGCATGTTACCCCTGTCCATCTCTCTCTCTCTCTCTCTCTTTCTCTTTCTCTATCACACACACACACCCACACACACATTCTCTTGCTTTTTATAGATGATAGTGCATGGATTTCAGTGATCTAGGGCAATAGACTTAACAGTCTCATTCTATTTAAATTGTGTGTATGGGTGGGGGGGGGGGGGGGAAGGGGGGATGGGGTTCCATGTGCATATATTAATATAATTACCTGTGTATCAACCAAAGCAATAGTTATATTTACCTAGATACCTACACGAATTACCCATACTTGGCTACCCATATACAAATACCATACATGTTGGCCTTGGTATTCTACAAGAGCAAACCGCTGAACGCATAATTGCCTAGTGAACAGCCGCCACTAGACACACAAAGCCGGTGGCCGGGTCTTACAAAGGACACGCAGCCAGTTTTCTACAAAGCCGTTGTTTCCCTAGGCCAGAGGCGTGTATTAATAGTAATATCTGTGCTCTCCGATGCTTGTTTCCACCTAGTAAGAAGTGTTCCAAAGTATTTACAAAATAAACCGCACACAGGGCTCGCGTCGCGAGGCGCACACACGTTCTAAAATTTCCGCAACAGTGACTGGTCTGGGACGCTCCCGTTCAAACTGCACTGTTGTTAGTCAAAACGACCGGGTGTCGGTATTATATGATAGCCCTCTGAGATAAAACATGTATATCCATATTCTATGTTCCACATTCTACCATACAAGCATGCACCTATATGTGTGCATGTACACATATATGCGTGCATGTCCACATTCATACATATTATGGATATTCAATTGAGTAAACAAATAAACTGGTTTTATTTCGTTATGTCTGTGTGTTTGTGAATATTTGTGTTATTTTGTTTTGGAACATATGCAGTATTAAACGTGAATTGTACGTTTTGTATTTGTAAAATGCGGCGTTTCTACAGGACCATACTAGGTACCTGTATTCTGCTAGAGAAATCAGCAATTTCGTGTGGTTGTCTTTGGAAGATTTGGGTAAAGTGTTTAAAAAAACTGCTTTATACATATCTGTTTTCTTTTTAGTAAATGTTTCAATGAGTTGTCTCAGTGTGTCTAGTGCGGTTTGGACTGTTGGACAAGTGTAATAAATGTGATCTTCGGTTTCCTGTATGTTCCGTCTGCAGAGCTGACATTGTGTTATTTGGTTTGCCCTGCGTGCTTGTTTTTCCGTAGTAGGTGACATGTTAAAGATTAAACGGTACGTAATTTCTCTGGCTTTGGGTTTGATGTGCGGATTGTGGAGATTAGTGAAAGTACATGTGTAGTCTTGTATGTAGTATTTTTGTCCCCTTTTTATTCTGAGTCGTAGTGGGGGTGCTTGTTGATTGACTAGATATTTGTAAATCTGGTTTGTTGTCTGGTGTAGTAAATGCTCGCGTCCTTGAAGTGCGTGTATGCATGTTTTGTAGAAAGCGGGTAGTGTTCCAAAATGGTGTGGTGAATTAAGTTGTATTCTTCTAAGGTGTTGCAGTCTGAGTTCTATGTAATAGAGTGCTAGTGGGTGTTTTTCAGGTTGATTGAGGATATGTTCTATGTGTTGGATTCTAAGCGCTTGTATTTTTGTATCTATGTCTTGTAGTGCTATTCCTCCTTTTCGTTTGTCCTGTATGAGTGTCTTATGTTTGATGGAATAGATTGTGCTGCCAAAGATGAAACGTCTGATGTGTTTGTTGATGTCTGTGACTGTCTGTTTAGGAGGGTCTAGCACTGTGACTAAATATATTATTTTGGGAATGACGAAAGTGTTAACTATGATGCTCCTACCAAATATTGTGGATGTCTTATACCTGTATCTGTGCAGCATGTCTATAATTTTTTGTGTGAGGTTTTGCCATGTCTGTGCGTGCATCTGTCGGGAGTTATTAGGAAATGTTATCCCATATAGTTTGATGTTGTCTGTGGCTGTTAAGTCGGGAGGGAAGTCTGTTTTGTTTCGCCACTTACCGAGACCCATTATGTGTGATTTTTGTATGTTTAATTTTGCCCCACTCCCCTTACCAAACTGTGTAAAGGTGTAAAGTATATTTGTAACGGATGTTTTGTTGGTGGGGAAGAAAGCGGTGTCGTCTGCGTATGCAAGCAAATTCCGCTCTCCTCCGCCTGGTATGAATGTGCCTGTGATTTTGGTGTCTTGTCTGATTGCTTCCAGTAGTGGTTCTATTTTAATAGGTAATTTTATAAAGATGTATACGTTGTGAAGAGAAACCAGAGAAACAAATAATTTAAACTGCCAAATGGCAAATATCCCTCAAGATCGTGCAGGTATTTTATACTGTTATTGCATTGCATTATACTGAATTTAAAATATGCCTAATGAAGAAGCAAAATAAGTCACCACTTATAATCTTCATATTAGAACTATCATGATAGCATTTAAAGTATCAAATTCCAGTATGAGTTATTCGACAGCGTAATGTCAAAAGAAATCACCCGAAATAAATTCTAATGAGTCATATCCCTTGTTAACAGTTAAGTAAATATTATTCCCCCTTTCTTTTATGGACTATCTCTCTCTATCTATTTCTTTTCCCCCAAAATGTTCAATGTCATACCCAAAAAAATTGTTTACATATCCTTTACAAGACATTGCTGTCAACATCAGCATCTTTCAGCTGATTGTTGATTTCTTGGCAAGATTATGCTCAGTAGTTTGCCAATTTCATACAAAGCAATGTATATTTACAAGGTGTAATGCGTGTTTCTTTTGTTTGTGTGTATTATAGAGCGTTGCCGTTTGTTAGTGTTGAATGTCACATGCGTTAATAAAACAAATACATACATATACAGTTATAATAATGTAACACAGTGTTTCCCAACCTTTTTGTGCTATGCCCCACCTAAGCCTTTCTACAATTCTTACCCCCCCCCCCCCCCAACATATGCATCATTTTTAATATTCAACAATTGAAATGTTCATCAAAGAAACTTGCAATTTTTTTTTTAAGAAGGGCTCACGGTTCCCAAAGGGGCCACAGCTGTGTGTCGGTTGTGTTGGTAGAAATTTTTTTTTTTTGTTCCCCCGCCTCCCCCTTTTTTTGTGTGGACCCTTAGTCTCACTGTGAGCTATTGCCCACAGTGGTCCACCAGGCCCACATCTAATGTGAAGATATGTGATTGATTTTATTTGATCATCCCGGCCCCGACCAGACCAGGCGCACTACTGGGGGGGGGGGGGGGGGGGAAGAGAGCAGCAAATGCACCCGATCCTAGCCAATGGACCGATAATCGCTAGGAAATTATTGAGCAAACACAGTAAGTAAATTTTCAAAACATATAATGGAGAACTGAAATTCAAGTACAAAATAATTTTGATGGAAGATTTCTCTATATTATTTTAATTATTAGTAATTATTTAAATTTAGTGAGATCCTTGCGCTTGATGCTTGGTGCAAAGATATTTTATGTCAGGTTCCAATTTAGTAACTTCAGTCTCAAGTCTCCCCGATTTGTTATATCCAGCCTATTTCTTCCATTTTCGAATTGTCCCCCGTAACAATCGAATTGCCCCCCCCCCCTCCCCATGGGGCGTGGGCCCCACGTTAGGAAACACTGGGCTAGACTATACCATTGTGTATGTTAAGATGTGTTCTCTAACTGGATAGTCTGTATCATTGTGTATGTTAAAATGTGTTCCCTAACTGGATAGACTATACCATTGTGTTGTTAAAATATGTTCTCTAACTGGCTAGACTGTGACCATTGTGTATGTTAAAATGTGTTCTCTAACTGGTTAGACCAGTGTTTCCCAACTTGGGGCCCACGCCCCACGGGGGGGGGGGGTGGGGGGGGGGGGGGGGGAGGCAATTCGACTGTTATGGGGGGAAATTCGAAAATGGACTGGTCCAGAGTGTAAGTTAACCATGTGACGACTCTCAGTCGCTGGGTTAAGCTGGGTAAATGTCCAGTATAAGTAACTTCTGTCAGCCATATTAGTAGCCGTGATTTCATTGTTAGGCGTTAGAGTTGAACTGCTGGTTATACTGGGCTGGCACTAAGCATTTCACGCTATTTGTTCTGAATGGCGCGAAATGCTTAGTGTCGGGCTCTCAGTTTCTGCAGTGTTTCGCAGTAACGCTTAGCATTCACCGTTGGTGTTAATTTGAAATAAGCGTCTGTTAAATTGTTGTAAAAGTCTCGTTGTAAAAAAATATATATATATATATATATATATATACATTGTATAAATATACGTGATATATAAATGGTATGTAAATTCCATTGGGTAATTTTTAAAAAAAATTAATTTCAGGTTTAGAAGCATTATTTTCCAGAAAAATGTGTCAAATGAAAAAGTATGTTTTTTTTTTTTTTGCGGTGGGGTAAATGTGCCATACATATTTAAATATGCATTTTTTTGGCCTACGTTTACTCCAGTTCATATTATTATTATTTTTTTAAAAGTTTTTAATTGATCTTATATTGATTTCTTTCAGCCCATAGTGAAATGAGTGGTGCAAGCAAGAAAAAAATTCGTCAGTATTCGGAGGAATATTTATAATTTGGTTTCATACCCGTTGTCCGCGATGAACGGTCACCTTTTTGTCTTTTATGCCAACAATGCTTGACCAACGAATCAATGAAACGAGGTCGTCTTGGGGCGCATTTGAAAGCGAAACATAATGCTCATATTAATTCAGATTTGAATTACTTTCAAACTTTAAAGAAAATTTTTGAAAAAAGAGTAACATTAAAAGTCTCTATTAACTGCTCATAATGCAACTAGTCAATCGCACTCTTGAGGCTAGTTATCAAATTTTATTACTCATCGCTAAATCTGGGTAAAGTCATACTATAGGGGAGAATTTAATCAAACCATCAATATCAGCATTTCTTAAAACGGTTCTGGAAAAAGATTACAAACACGTTAAAGCTATGCCACTAAGTAACAATACTGTTAGCAGAAGAATAGACGAAATGAGTGAAGTTATTGAAATACAACCTATTGAAAAGCTGAAAACAAGAAAATTCTCGGTGCAAATGGATGAATCAACTGAGAGAGACAGTGAGGCCGTACTTATAACTTACGTAGGATATATTCATAAAGGTGATTTTGCTGAAGAAATGTTGTTATGTAAATCCCCCAGAGATATATATAGTAAGCTGAAAAATTAATTAGATGTCAACAATATCTTCTTCTTCTTCAGCGTTCCGAGCCATTGAGATTCTTTGCTGCAGATACAATCCGTCTCCATTCGTCTCTCTGGTTGACCTTCTCTTGCCAGTCGTTGATTCCAAGTGCTTGTAGGTCTATATATATATATATATATATATATATATATATATATATATATATATATATATATATATATATATATATATATAATCTCTCCACCGTCCTTCTTGGTCTACCTCGGGTCTACGGTCATTTATTTCCTGAGTGTAAGCGAGTTTTGTTTCCCTATTGTCTTCCATTCTTTCTATATGCCCCAGCCATTGTAGTCTATTAGCCTTCATGATACCAGTGATTAGCGGGGACTTAAACAGATCATAAATGTCTTTGTTACTTCTTCTTTTCCACTCTCCACTTTGTGTATCCCTAATGGGTCCAAAGATGCGTCTTAAAACTTTGTTCTCAAAGGTTTGTAACAAGGCTTCGTCTCCTTTCGTTGTACTCCAGGTTTCAGAGCCATACAGCACAACTGGTCTGATCAGTGTTTTGTATATTGTGATTTTGGTGTTACGAGATAGCGCATTTGATTTTAGTAGATGTTGTAGTGCATAGTATATCTTATTTCCAGAATTGATTCTAGTTTGTATTTCTTCCCTTATGATGTTGGAGCAGTTGAAGATTGTACCCAGGTATTTGTATGTTTCCGTTCTTTTAATGGTCATATTATCTATTTGTATGTGGCCAGAGTTTTTAGCCATTCCTTCTCTTGAAATTACCATATATTCTGTCTTATCTTGGTTGATAACCAGCCCCATCTGTTGGGCTTTTTCCTTTAAGTGAATCAATATTTCCAATGTCTTTTGTTCATTTCCCCCTATAATATCTATATCATCTGCATAACCAAGCAGCTTGGATGTTCCTCCAATATCACATTCCTCCTTTACCTTCCTTACAACTTTCTCTAGAGCCAGATTGAAGAGTAGCGGCGATAGTGCATCACCTTGTTTCAAGCCAGATGTTATTTGGAAAGGGTCTGATTTCCTGCCTTTATATGTTACTATATTATAAGTATCTTCCATGCATAGTCTGGTCATGTTGATTAACTTCCTTGGTATTCCAAATTCCTGCATAGCATTCCATAGACTATTCCTATGGACACTATCATAAGCCTTTTTAAAACCCACAAACATGTTATGGAGATCTCTTTTATATTCCCAGTTTTTCTCGGCTATTTGTCGTAAGATAAATATCTGATCTATTGTTGATCTGTTTTGTCTAAAACCCGCCTGGTAGTCACCTAATATGTCTTCTGAATATGGTTTTAGTCTATTTAGTAATACTGCGGATAGTATCTTATAGCTTGTGGACAGTAGTGATATTTCTCTATAATTTTCACATTGGAACTTGTCTCCTTTCTTAAAGACAGGTATCAATAATGACTCTTTCCAGTCATGGGGTAATTCTTCAGTACTCCAGATTTTTATTATTAGTTCGTATAGCTTTAGATGTAATGCATGGCCAACTGCCTTTATAAATTCAAGAGCAATTCCATCAGCCCCTGTTGCTTTACTGTTTTAAGTTGTGTGATTACATATAGGAATTCTTCAAATGTAGGTTCTTCAATTTGTGGTTCACACGTTAGAACCTCTTCCTGTGGGAAAGTGTTACTTGGAGCTTCACAATTTAGTAATTCAACAAAATATTCTTTCCATGTATTGCACATTTCCTCATTGGTATTTATCATATTCCCATTTTTGTCTTTTAAACCATATGTGTTGAGTTGGTGCCATCGTTTCATTGACTTCAGTTCTTTAAAAAACTTTCTGGATTCGTTTTTCTGGTGATTAGTTTCCATATCTTTGATTATATTACTCATATATTCTCGCTTCTGCTGTCGAACTATTTTTGTAGCCTCTTTACATTCATTTCTATATTGCTCTTCCTTTTGGATGTTGTTGTGCCATTTAACCATAAATGTCTGGCATTCTTTTTCCTTATGACTGCTTCTTCACATTTTTGATTGAACCATCTGTTCTTTCTATGCGTGGTTAACACACTGAGACATTCTTCTGCGGTAGATTGAATTGTATTCTTGATGTTCAACCAAGTTTGGTCAACGCTTTCCTCCAAAGGGTTTTGCAGAGTTTCAAGTTTACATTTTATTTCGTCAGTAAATTTCTCTTTGACTGTAATTTCTTGTAGTTTTTCTCTGTTATATGTTGGGTGTAATCTTTGTAATTTAGTATAGAAAGCTCTCTTAAGTTAGATTTTAAATTTTGCTCCAACGAGGAAGTGGTCGCTGTGGCACTCAGCTCCTCTATAACTTCTAACTTCTACCAATCAAAAATATAACATCTTGTGCTGCAGATGGTGCTCCTAATATGATGGGGGAAGAAAAATTGTTGCTTAAAATTGATGAAAGATGAGAATCCAGAAATGCTTCTTGTGCATTGTGTTATTCACGAGGAAAACCTGGTAGCTAAAAACATTTCGTCTGTTCTAAATGAAGTACTAAATTTAGTTATAAAGTGTATCAATGCTATTAAAGCTAGTGCGAAATGTGAACGTCTCTTGAAGTTATTTTGTGAAGAACAAAATGAAAACCAAGTGACACTTATACTTCACACTGAAGTAAGATGGCTCTCGAAAGGGAACTGTTTGAAAAGATTTATGGAACTATTTGATACTGTTAGTGATTTTTTTAAGCGACAAACCTGAAATTAAATTTCTGTTAAAGGTCGATGGTAAGGCATTTGTGAGTTATTTAGCCGATATCTTTGAAAAACTAAAGATATTAAATAAACAACTTCAAGAAACAAAAAAACTCTTGTAGATGCAAAAGCGAAGATATTTGGTTTCATTACCTTTATTGAATTATGTCAGACATATTTACAACAAAAATTTTGAAAAGTTTCATTGGCTCTAAAAATGTGAAGTGACTGATACCGCTATATATGTTATTGTCGATCATTTGAAAATTGTATCGGCTGATTTAAAAGAAAGGCTTTCTGATTTTAAACAAATTGATTTCCCAACTTGGTTGATACAGCCAATGTTAGTGGATTTGTCTGATATTTCAAATATGCAGTATCAAGAAGAACTCGCAGAAATGCAAAATGATGAGTCAATTAAAGCTTTATTTAATATAAAAGGAGCGAGGCATGGATTTATAATATCATGGATCAAATATCCAAATGTAATCACGTTTGCAAGAGAACTATTGTTACCGTTTCCATCTTCATATTTAGCTGAATGCGGATTTAGTGCCATAAATGATTTGCTGCTAAAAAAAAAATAAAAGGAAACAGCTGGATAGGGAGACTTGAGACTGAAGTTAACTAATTTGGAACCTGATCTAAAATCTCTTTGCAGCAAGCTTAAAGCGCAAGGATCTCACTAAATTTAAATAATAAATAATTACTAATAATTAAAATAATATAGAAAAACCTTTCATTAAAATTACTTTGTACTTGAATTTCAGTTCTCCATTATATGTTTTGAAAATTTACTTACTGTTTGCTCAATAATTTCCTAGTGATGTCTTCCTAAAACCTATCATTCAAGTTTCTTTAGTGAAAATTTCAATTTTTGAATATTAAAAATTATGTATATGTTGGGGGGGGGGGGGGGGGGGGGCATAAGAATTTTAGAAAGGCTTATGTGGGGCATAGCAAAAAAAAAAAGGTTGGGAAACACTGGGTTAGACTGTAACCATTCTGTGTGTTAAATGCCATGCTACTTTTCTCAACTTTCAAGGACCAATTTAAGGGGTCACTGGACCACATTGAGAGGCACCAACTTACAGCTTTACATGTTTAGTTATCTAGAGGCTCTTCTCTTTGTTATCATCATCAAGTGCCTTGCTGACTGGCTTAGGCGATCATTCTTCTCCACATCTTGCGTCTTCCAACAGTATATTTCAATTCTTGTGTTGTCTCTTTTCCATGCCACGATACAAGACTGTCGATAATTCTCTCTCTCTCTCTCTCTCTCTCTCTCTCTCTCTCTCTCTCTCTCTCTCTCTCTCTCTGTGTCTCTGTCTCTCTCTGTCTCTGTCTCTCTCTCTCTCTGTCTCTGTCTCTCTCTCTCCCTCTCTCTCTCCCCCCTCTCTCTCTCTCTCTCTCTCTCTGTGTCTCTGTCTCTCTCTTTCTCTGTGTCTCTGTCTCTCTCTGTCTCTATGTGTCTCTGTCTCTCTCTCTGTCTCTGTCTCTCTCTCTCTCTCTCTCTCTCCCTCCCTCTCCTCTCTCTCTCTCCTCTCTCTCTCTCTCTCTCTCTCTCTCTCTCTCTCTCTCCATATGTCTTTCCGGTTATCACAACATGTTCCAGTTTTTGTCTTCTCATGATGTAGCCACCAAAATTATGACTTATTCTTATGGTTGTGATAAGTTGCCTTTGCAGCTTAGCTTCACTCAAAATGTCAGGATTACTAATATTTGCTTCTATAAAACTACATCTCCATGGCTTCCATGGATTTGTTTGCTTATTTACTAATGGTCCAAGATTCGTAGCTGTATGTTGAAACTAGTTCTATGTAACAGTGTAACACTTAAGAATTCTTTCTGTGACATAGAGATGAGTTACAATGTTATGCATTATGCATTATTTTTATGAAAACTTTGAAAATGCCTTAAAGATTATATCATCATTTATTATAACTCATATGCCTGTAAATAACTATAGGCAAAGAGTTTATAAATCTTTGAAAACGATGCAACAATATGACTATAAAGTATATAGAAATGTTATTAAAAGTTATGCCCCTTGAAATAACGTTTCTAGAGTTAAGTCCCCTTGCTATATAGAAATTATAATGAAAAATAAAATATTAAATTTTAGTAAGTAAGTAGCCAATTTTACACTAAAAAACTATGACAGAAAGTTGCACAGGAATGAAAAGAAGACGTGTAGAAAATTTCATCTCAATCGGATGGACCGTTCGCGAACTCATAAAGAACAGACGGACATACAGTCTCTTTTATATATATATATATATATATATATATATATATATATATATATATATATATATATATATATATATATATATATATATATATATATATATATAACACAATGTATGTATGTATGTATGTATGTATGTATGTATGTATGTGGGCCCGTTCTTTATGCGTTCGCGAACGGTCCATCCGATTGAGATGAAATTTTTTACATGTTATCTTTTCATTCCCGTCCAACCAACTGTCATACTTTGGTAGTGTACAATCAGCTATTTACTTACTAAAATTGAATTTTGTAATTACATGACTTAACATAAGAAAAGTTATATAAAGGGACATAACTTTTAGTAGCATTGCTATATCTTAGGTTAAGTCCCCTGGCTATGGATAGATAGATAGATAGATAGATTGATAGATTGATAGATAGATAGATAGATAGATAGATAGATAGGTAGATAGGTAGATAGATAGATAGATAGATAGATAGATAGATAGATAGATAGATAGATAGATAGATAGATAGATAGATAGATAGATAGACAGACAGATAGATAGATAGATAGATAGATAGATAGATAGATCTCCGCCAGGTACTGGGCGAAGCCGGGCCGGATCAGCTAGTAGTCTATAACTGTTTCCTATTTTACCATTCGCTCACCCGAACTCCTCTCCTCCCTCCCTCCCCACCCCTCCACATCCACGCCCCAAGACGGTGTTCTCCTCTCGTGTTGCTATGCCAACCCGTGCCCTAGTGGTGTTAGTGGCCATTAGCCCCTTGACCCCTTAATCACATTTCCGGTTCAGTCGATTTTGTTGGAATCATGCACGCGAATTTCATGAAAGGCGTGGCCTGTCCACATCAAGGATACAGATGAGTCACTTTTATATTTATAATAGCTGCCCAGCCCGGCTTCGCCCAGACTCTAGCGGGGATCTATCTATCAATCTATGTATCTGTCTGTCTGCTTGTCTGTCTGTCTGTCTGACCCGGCCCGGTTTCGCCCAGCCCCTGGCGGGGAGCGTCTCATTAAATTCATGTAAGTAGTCATTATACATTCAAATACATTCTCTAAGCGTACAGAGTATGCGTTCGGCCCCTGGGCCCTCGCAGCTAATTTATTGGTTGCAGCTAGAAAATTTCATTTAATGTTAGGATTATTTAGTTTTTTAAATGTTGACGTATAATTTTTCAGTTATGGTCGAACACCAAATTTGATGTCTAATGTAGTGCTTTTTGATAAACAATATTTTTTTGTTTTTCTGTCTGGTGCGTATACAAATAAATCCGAAGGTTTTCCAACGCGTGAGCACGGATTTTCCAAATTTAGTCCACACACTTGTAGCGATTGTCCCTGTGCTTTGTTGATCGTCATGGCAAATGCAAGTCGCACCGGAAACTGCAGGCGTTTGAATTCGAATGGCATGTCTGTTGGAATCATTGGGATGCGAGGCAACAGTACATCAAAGGATAGACTTCTTCTTTTTTTAGAAAAAAAAAAAAAAAACAACCTGCATTTTAACAGGCGTGCTGCGTGTAAGGTATGCATAAGGTATGCACACCCTTAGTTAGTTAGTTAGTCGCAGTTCCAACTTCACAGCAACGGGTCGTCCCCATTATGCTCCGTTCCTGTGCCAGTGAATATCATACAAAACGCTCCCCACTGCCCAATGTGAAAAGTGGAAAAGACAGGAGTCTCGACAAACAACAGCCCGCACAGATGCACTGTGCATAATGCCGCCGCCAGAATGTCAAAACAATAGTCCCCCACAAAACACCCAGTTCATTTCTGATGGAATCTTCAGCCATTTTCCCATCTGGATGTTTCCTAGATGTTCACCTATACAGTCCACGAAATACAGTTCATCGTCGATGGCAGTGGCAGTCAACCAGAAGCTCAGCACACCCACAACATTGAATGAAAAATGTGATGTTGACACACTCGCGGCCAACTTTTTTTTTAAAAACAAAAACAAAATCAAGAATATACTCATTTAATTGTGTACTGACCTTCTCTCTGCCAAGCGAACGGAAAAAACAAATGCTTCGATTACTTCAAAAGTTCCACTCCGAAAAATGTACAGAAATAAAATTCTAACGTATCTAATCTAAAATAAATCCATTATTTTTAATGAACACTGGTTTTAAAAACATAAAAAGATGTGTTAAAAAATGTTCACTATTTAAATAGATGCATTACTTTTATAAAAATTATGAAAATGCCTTAAAGATTATATCATTATTTATTATAACTCATATGCCTGTAAATAACTATAGACAGAAAGTTTATAAATCTTTAAAAACAATGCAACAATCTATACATAAAATAATAGTGATGTTATTAAAAGTTATGACCCTTGAAATAACTTTTCTTATGTTAAGTCCCCTTGATGGAAACGATAAATATTAGCTGCCCGGTCCGGCTTCGCCCAGGCTCTGGCGGGGATCTATCTATGTATCTATCTATGTATCTATCTATGTATCTATGTATCTATCTATCTATCTATCTATCTATCTATGTTCGGCCCGTTCCCGTTAAAAATATAGATAGATAGAAGAATAGATAGAAAATATGATTGGAAGAGACCTATCTAAAGTAAACTTGGCTCCCGTTCCCGACTATCTGTCTGTCTGTCAGTCTGTCTATCTGTCTGTCTATCTGTCTGTCTGACCTGGCCCGGCTGCACCTCATTTAATTCATATAGATTTCTATCACCAGGGGATTTAACTTAAGATATAACAATGCTACTAAAAGTTATATCCCTTTTTGTCATATATTTTTATATTTTCTTATGTTCAGTCATGTAATTACAAATTAAATTTTAGGAAGGTAATAGCTGATAGCTGATAGAAAAAACTATCACAGTTGGTTGCAGAGGAATGAAAGGAAAACGTGTAGAAAATTTCATCTCAATCGGTTGGACCGTTCGCGAACGCATAAAGGACGGACATACATACATACACACAACGATTTTTATATATTGACATAAGCCTGGGTCACTGACATTGAGGTGAGTGACCGGGCATGAGGAAGAATGGAGATGAGAGTGGGAGACAGTAAGGTGAGTGACCTGGCTACGAGGAAAACAATCAACCCTCAGAAATAATGGGGCGGATATGAGGGGAAGGCCCCAAAGGGGATGGGTCGAAAGACAGTTGTGTGTTGTGTGAAGTCAAGGGACTGGAAAGTCAGGGAGAGAAGAGACCGACTGCGGGTCAGGTCGTTTAAGAGAGAGCTCCGTGTTGTGTTGTTCTTCTAGTTGTGAAGACAGGCCTGAACCCAGAATGGGTTCTGTATTGAGTGTAGGCCTAAACCCAGAGTGGGTTCTATAGTTGAGCAGTGGCTCCAACCCAATGTGTGGGTTGTATTGTGGGAGATCCAGCCGTGGATAGTAGCTGGATTACCTGTCTTGTGGATTGAGATTAGAAGCCGGCCGTGAGAAGGCATTGATGTGTGCTGGTTAAATTGTGAGGAGGATATTTATATTCTATGGATTACGTTATGTTTCTGGATGTATAAACCTGTTCCGTTTGTCCGTCTTATTTCTGTAATAAAGGATTATGTGCGCCAACGGAATCTTGTTTAATGCCTGGTGAATATGCACTGCGGGGGTGAGTTGGATTAAGAGTCAGTTAGATATCTCAAGTGACACACCATGAACATCGTTACCTAGACAACGACCATCACACAAAACTTATCATCAATATCATGAACAGTATCATCGTAAGAACTTCGTGATATTATCATCAAGAAAACGTGTGACAATCTGTGAGCTCGTCCGATCAAGAACATCTGGGCGCTCGTCGCTTAGTAAGGAGTATCTGGAAGGCCACGTACGGTCAAGAACATTATAGACTGTGTTGTCATTCTGAGATATTTGTGGGCTCTTCGCGGAGAGAGGGTGGACAGCGGAGTGTGTCCACCGTATAAACACTGAGTTTTTCTCCGTGCGGGAACTGGCTACAGCAGTTCACGTCAAGTCCACTACAGGTGAATTGGAACCAACCATATCGCTGAAGCGAGTGGGGGTGTCAAAAACAGCGGCAGCACAAAAGTCGGTGATAAAGACACGCCATACAGACTAACCGGGAGAGTCCATTACGGTGACAGGTAAATTTGATACCAGGCAGGAGTGCTGAAACTAGCAGACGCGGCGATGAAAGACCAGTGTTGAATCCAGAGTGGCGAGGGCAGCGTGTGTGTGTGTAGAACATCCGCTGTCGGTGATAATGACAGGATTGGGAACCAAAGATAATTGACAGGTGTGTGTGTGCTGGAGGCAAGCGCACTGTGTTGTTGCAAGTTGACTGGTCAAGATTATTCGACGCAGTAAATAGGACGGGTGGGTACACCAGCGTCCAGGTACTGGGGAAGTACATGTTTGGAAAACAGAGAAAAATTGGCAGTCGCTGATTTGACGGACAGTTGACTGAAGGGGATAGTAACGGTACCCCTACCGCAGCCGGGTGGGGCTGTCAAGTTTGTGTGAAAACTGTTTTACGGAGGAATTTTTCACTGAGAGTGATAAAGAGAAATTAGGTTGACCTTGGAAGGCAAGGCTGTTTGACAGTGGAAAGTTACTGGGAATTTCCACAGGAGATCGGGATAAACAAGGTTGTTTTGAAAGAAAGCCAGACTTGATGTTTCGTCTTTGTTCAAGCCTTTGTCATCATTATTCTGTTATGAGCAAACAGTTTTAACTTATCGTCATCGCAACCATGGTTGTACTTCTTTGCCGATAAGGATTTATATACCCAAATTTAAAGCGCTGAACATTGGCTGCCATTCTCCTTTTCTTTTTGGTGAATCTTGTCGGGTAACGGAAATCCATAACATTAATGATACAGCGAAGCGCCATCTCCGCAACGAAAGTAACAACATATCGAAAGAACACTGTGGTACCACCACGTACAGAGAAAGTACAATAACGTTACGGACTGTGTCGAGACAGAACAGTTTGGATATCACTATCATCTTCAACTTTTGTCGACAGTTGGAACTTGTGATCACCACGTGAATTCAATAACCACTCAACAAAACAAGAAGTCGGTTTGAAATCTAGTGTCGTAGACATTTCCAGCGGATTGCGAATAACTATTAAAACGAACAAAAACGTTGGTGACTGAATAAAAAGAACTTTTGGCGACGGATTAATAGGCCCATATTTGTCGGCCAACAAGTTACACATTATTATTTTTTATTGTTTTGCTCCCATCGTCATATTTATTGTTGTCGGGTGTTACGCAATTATTTGTATGTGGTCCAGTGTTTGTCAAGAGTAGGGGATTTTTGTGTTGTTTCTCGAAGGCCGGGAGACAGGGCGAAAAGTTACTTTCTGAGGTGCACCATATATAATGTCTGGGAAGAAAATCGAAAGGTCGGTTTATTTGGTTCTGCAGGGACGGTCCTGAATTATATAACGTGCCAGTTTGTGTTTGACTGTCAGATTTCTGTATAATTTTATGCTATAATTTTTTTTTCTTCTCTTTCTTCTTTTCGTTATATTTACATATGATATTTGCTGTGTTCGGATAGATGTTATTATCGTGCACTTTTGTCGTGTCTACTATCTAGTGGTATCTGAGTCAGTTTATATTTTACGCGCACTGTGGATGTCCCTACACAAGCTTGTATTTGTTACTGTGGTTTATTTCTGTGTCATCATCGTCTCCGTGTACTCAGCTTGTGAAGTCTAGCGTTGGATAGTCATCACTTAGTGTTATCATCCATTTGTTTGTATATGTATTTATATGTATGTTTAACAATATTTCCAGGGACTTCATGAACTTGTGGTCATAGATATATAGATATAAGGGAGTATAGGTGATACTTCCCCCCTCACTACCTAGTGCTTATAGAGTGACTGGGTGAGTACAGAGTGATATTGTAGCACTACGGATTTACGTACACAGGGAGTGCGGGTGTACTTAGGGAAGTGACACAAAGACTAACAGCAGAGTCTGTACATTTATAGTTGGCTGATTCACAGCAACGTGTCCACAAGTACAAGATGCCTACTTTAATGGATTATATTGAAGCAGGTGAAAGAATAGGCCTGAAGGGTAAAGAGTTACAGGAGTATGCCGAAGCAAAAGAACAACAACAGACGGAAAGAGAGGAGAGGCATAATGAACGCGAGGCAAAACGTCTACAGGAAGTAAAGTTAGCTGAAATGGAAAACAAACGTCTACAGGAAGAGACACAAGTAAAACTAGCTGAGATGGAAAACAAACGTCTACAGGAAGTAAAGTTAGCTGAAATGGAAAACAAGCGTCTACAGGAAGAAAAGTTAGCTGAGAGAGAACAAAGACAGGCTGAAATGGAAGCCAAGCGTCTACAGGAAGAGAGAGAGACACACATGAGAATGGAAATTGAGAAAGAGAAGATTAAGATGGAAGCGGAAATTGCTATTAAAAAGTTAGAATTTGCATCGAAGGGTCAAAGTGAGGAAAGTAGAAAACCGTCGCAGTCGTCACAGAGATTAAAACTGCCATATTTTACGGACCGGGATTGCCTTGAATCCTATCTTGGGAGATTCGAATCGTCTGTGAAAACATTAGGCATTCCAGAGAAGGAGTATGCGATGAGACTTGGCGAATTTCTTACGGGCAAGGCACTAGACACCATGTTCAATTTACCTGTAGAAGAAAGGAACAACTACACTATCTTACGTCAACGTTTGCTGACAAAGTTCCAACTAACTGAACATGGATATAGAACAAAGTTTAGACAGTTAGGGCCAGAGACAAATCAAGATTTCACAGACTTTGTTAACACAGTAAAGAATACATTTAACAAATGGATGGAGCTTGCAGAGGTAGGGAAAGATTTTAATAAATTAGTAGATCTAATGTTAAGAGACAAGGTGGTATCTGCATGCAATTCTAACTTAGTAGCTTTCTTTGAGGAACGGAAGCCAAAGGACATAGACACAATGTCTCAGTTAGGGCAAAACTACATGACTGCACATCCTAACGTATCTATTGGGAAACTAATGAGTGAGGAAATAGTCTGTGCAGCGTACACTAAACAGGACCAGAATCCAGTCATCAGACCAAGGGCGAAAAGTGTGGATTCAGCACAGAAAGGTGAGCAGCAAGAACTTCAAGACAATGGTTTCCGAGGAAACAATGTTGGTAGAGTAGGACGGTACCCATATAGAAGAGGGAACTTCCAGAGACGTCCAAATTATGCCGGATGTTGGAATTGTGGGAGCTGGAGACACAGGGCAGCAGAGTGTGATGCACAACCAGCAGATGGACCAACGAACAACACTAAAAGGGAGATTACTTGTTTCAAATGTGGAAAGAAGGGGCATATCAGCCATCAATGTAGGATGAGAGAAACAGAGCACTCAAATGCAGCGCAAGTAATTGAGACGCTGAACAATGAAGATTGTAGTGGGTGCAAACCTCTTTTTGAAAAAGACAGTCAGCCAGTCCTAATATGTGGTCATACAGTAAAAGCAGGATCAGCAGTGCATGAAGGAGGAAGTTTGAAGCTGCATCAGGGATTTGTCAATGATAGACCAGCGTTAACAATTAGGGATTCCGGATGTACGTCTATCGGAGTGAGGAGAAGTTTAATAGATCCCTCGGATTATACAGGGAAAAAGATTAGATGCATAACATTCAACGGCACAGTAGAGTTCTACCCAGTAGCCATAATAACAGTAAAAACACCATATATCACTGGAAGAGTGACAGCGTGTGTTCTGGACTCACCAGTGGCTGATTTGATCATAGGAAATGTTATAGGAGTTAAAGATTGTACAGAAGAGGAAGTAGTTTATTGGGACCGAAAATATAGTGTAAGCAGTAACGAGGTAGTTACCACAAGAGAACCTAAATTAGAGAGTATAGCTGAGGTAGAAGAGGCACTTGAAGTAGACACAGGAACTCAGGACAAGGATAGTACAGCTGAGCAGATGAGAATGGATCCCAAATATAGTGCTAGTGACTCCCAGAGACAAGATACTACTCTGAACAAATGTTCCCAAGGGTGTAGGAGAGTAGAACATAGGCAGTCAAAGAAAGGTAGATGGTGCTCCGAGAGGAAGAACAATGTTCTCACTTGCAGGTTTTCAGATAGCAGAACTGCACGTGGGCAAGGAGCAGTACTTTTAGCACATAGAGACCGATATACTAGAACAGCTCAGGATAGTGCATGTGCAGGGCACATAGGCATAAGGCGTATGCAGCAGAAAGCAAGGTGCCAGTATATGGGCCAAGATTGAATAAAGAGTTCAGACTAAACAGAGACTCAAGTGTAACGGTGCAATATGCAGATAGGAAAGTTGAGTCAGGTCAAAAGAGTTTTCGCGACATTACTGACCCAGGGCTAGGGATAGCAAACAGATGTTGTAATTGTAGAGGTACCATGAGTCATGGGTACATGAAAGATAGACACAGCATCGACAGGAATCAGAGGTGGGTTAATGCAAGAACAGAACCACCTGATATAGGGTCGGTACACAAATAGTATTGTGTGGTCGTGAAGTAGTAAGAGACCTGTGGGTACATAAGTATAATGCTTTCCTATGATGTATTATTATTATGTGATGTATTAGTTCATGCATTGGTACACAAGATAGAAAGTTGTTTGTATTTATGTGTGGGGAATATGGGAATGTACTATAAGCATTTGATGTATTATTTAGGATGGTAGCTGAAGTGAGGTGGAGCCATACTTAGGTCTACCCAGGCTATATGTCTGGGTCACATATTTAGTAAGTTTTAGTCTCCCAATGTTTGAAAACGAAGTTTTCTTTTAAGAGGGGGGTGATGACATAAGCCTGGGTCACTGACATTGAGGTGAGTGACCGGGCATGAGGAAGAATGGAGATGAGAGTGGGAGACAGTAAGGTGAGTGACCTGGCTACGAGGAAAACAATCAACCCTCAGAAATAATGGGGCGGATATGAGGGGAAGGCCCCAAGGGGGATGGGTCGAAAGACAGTTGTGTGTTGTGTGAAGTCAAGGAGACTGGAAAGGCAGTGAGAGAAGAGACCGACTGCGGGTCAGGTCGTTTAAGAGAGAGCTCCGTGTTGTGTTGTTCTTCTAGTTGTGAAGACAGGCCTGAACCCAGAATGGGTTCTGTATTGAGTGTAGGCCTAAACCCAGAGTGGGTTCTATAGTTAAGCAGTGGCTCCAACCCAATGTGTGGGTTGTATTGTGGGAGATCCAGCCGTGGATAGTAGCTGGATTACCTGTCTTGTGGATTGAGATTAGAAGCCGGCCGTGAGAAGGCATTGATGTGTGCTGGTTAAATTGTGAGGAGGATATTTATATTCCATGGATTACGTTATGTTTCTGGATGTATAAACCTGTTCCGTTTGTCCGTCTTATTTCTGTAATAAAGGATTATGTGCGCCAACGGAATCTTGTTTAATGCCTGGTGAATATGCACTGCGGGGGTGAGTTGGATTAAGAGTCAGTTAGATATCTCAAGTGACACACCATGAACATCGTTACCTAGACAACGACCATCACACAAAAACTTATCATCAATATCATGAACAGTATCATCGTAAGAACTTCGTGATATTATCATCAAGAAAACGTGTGACATATATATATAGATTTGTATGTAGTGTTTTTCCTGCAGTTGTATCGGTGTGCGTTTGTTGTGTATGTACTGACGAAGAATTTAGCGACAACATCCATTTCGTTACTTGTGAGCCTGTTCTAGTACAGCTTACCCTCTACTTGTCGTTTTTTGTTGTTGATACATTCTTTAAGAATAGCGTTGTAGAAAGTTTAACAGTTTGTTTCTCTTGAACACTTCCAGCTGGAGTGACGGTTGCTACACCTGCCAATGTCATCTGAACACCATATCTTGCACCCCTGACCAAGCATGCCTTCAGCTACTGGACAGTCAGCGATCTGGGGCCGACATGATGTCCAGCGGCGCCTGTGTCGAACCAAGAGACGAACGCTGCGTATGCGGGATCGATGGTGTCCCATTATGCACAGCGGAAGTTATCGATAAGAATGCATTTCCGGCGATAGCAGTAAAACTACATCCCGCATCATCATCTTTATCAAGTTTACGTTATCAGTATCTCGTAAATTCTAATCCTGATTTGAAGCCGGCATATGCAAGAAAAATGCCTTGAAGAGATTATAACAAGAATCGCCATGGCAAAAGTAGCCTTTAGCAAGATGAAAAACATATTGACCAATAAAAAGATGTCAATTGAAACGAGAAAAAGAGTGTTGAGGGGATACATAGAACCTGTACTTTTGTATGCATGTGAAGCGTGGACAATGAGCAGTCAGGCTGAAAAACATCTGATGGCTGTAGAGATGTGGTTTCTGAGGAAAATGCAAAGAATACCATGGACAGCCAGAAAGACCAATGAACAAGTCCTTCAAGAAACAAATGAAGATCGTAAATTGATTAGAGAAATTAGACGTAGACAGTCAAAATTTTTTGGGCATGTTATGAGAAGAAATGGATTGGAGAATTTGGTGACAACTGGTAAGATCGAGGGGAACAGACCAAGGGGAAGACCTAGAAGCAAGAACCTGGATGGCTTGGCCTTGTGGCATGGTCGAGACAGAAACACGGAGCTGATCCACGACTCTGGTGATCGAGTGAGATGGCAGAACATGACCGCCCACGCTTACCGGCATGGCACATGATGGATGGATATGCAAGAACACGCGAGCAGCATCCGGGTGTCAGAGACAAGAATTATGGGAGCACAGAAGGTCATTTAGCAGATACAAATAGAGATTTTCTGCAACGTGTTTATTCTTTAGACAGGAACAGACATGTTTTAGAAGGCCAAACTAGAGGTCATTCTGTTGAGATGCCGGGTCAAAGGGATGGATCGGGAGACGCAACAGACCCTGAGAATGTAAAGCCGACATTACTGGTCGCTAGTGCCAATAGATGCAGGTTTGTCATGATTTTTAAAAAAAAATATTTATTATTCGACATTTGTGTTTTATGAGGGCAAGTCAATAAGTAAGACACACAGTTATGTGGGTTGGCAGGTAAATGTAGTTAGTGTTTTCTACAGATGTCATTAGTTGACAGCAACATCGAACTTTATATTCCCGTTCGTCAGGTGGCGCTAGGTGTCTCATGCGCCTATTTCTTGTAGTGGCTTCTCGTTCTGTCATCCTCTATCTCTTCTCGGGATATAGGTCATTACCCAAAACGACCATCCTTAGCTATCTCATGCAGCTTCGTTGATATACTCCCTATATTAATCATTTATGTCTCTAATTCTCTTCATCTGTTTCTTTTGTCCTGTAGATTCCATACAAAGGCCTTTCTAGCGAAATTATTCCTGGAATGTCAAGTATTCTTTGCCCACATTGTCAAAGAACATTTCGAGTCAAATTAGACCTTACCAGCCATCTTAGAACTCACGGGTCCAAACTGTCAACCCCACAGTATGAAACGAATGGTCATCATCATTCTTGATGGACAAACACCAATCTCTGGTGTTCTCAGTGTATGACCTATTCAGAGCCAGCTTCTTTCTTGGTTCACTGGTACAAGGTGTAATTTTAATGACTGTGCAGTGTTTGAAAGTATCGCTAGTCCAATTTTTGTATTCACCTCTGTAAAGTTCATGCAACGTAATAGGTAAATACAAAATTTGGACCAGCATTATTTTCAAACAATGCACAGTCATTAAAAATACACCATACACTTGCCTAGTTCTCTACTTGAGCTCCTATTGGTCATTACGTTATTCCAATTTTAGTCCTATTACGCGCAGGCACCAATTAAAGAGTGTTTGTAGTTTACTTATTATGGTTGTAGTCGTTCCCCATGTCTCTGATCTATACAGTAGCACTGAATTAACGTTAGAATTGAATATAAAGTGTGGTGCTAAGCTCATTTCTTTTGACTTTGATAAGAGCGCCCGCTCTTAAATTTCCGGTGTGCTGATGCCGAGTTAACGGGTTCACACCCTACACAGATCAGTTGGACTAAAAAGTTGACTTCTCGTCCTTGATTTGGGCATGTAAATTACATGTACCTCAGAAATCGGGTTGGGTTCGACTGATGGCGGGAGACACTGGTAATAGGGAAAGCTAATCCATCCATCCACCATGTGCCATTCCGATTAGCGTGGGCAGTCATGTTCTGCCGTCTCACTCGATTACCAGAGTCGTGGATCAGGTCCGTGTTCCTGTCTCTACCATGCCACGTGGCCAAGCCATCCAGGTATTTACTTCTCGGTCTTTCCCTTGGTCTCTTCCCTTTGATCTTGCCGAGTCGTCAACAAGTTCTCCAAGTCATTTCTTCTCATAACATGCCCAAACAATTTTTACTGTCTACGTCTAATGTCTCTAATCAGTTTCCACATTTCCACAGCCATCAGCTGTTCTTCAGCTTGACTGCTCATTGTTCACGCTTCACATCCATATAAAAGCACAGGTTCTATGTAGCACTTCAACACTCTTTTTCTCGTTTCAATTGATATCTTTTTATTGGTCAGTATGTTTTTCATCTTGCAAAAGGCTACCTTCGCAATGGCAATTCTTGTTCTAATCTCTTCAAGGCATCTCCCATCAGATGTTATGAATGTGCCGAGATAACAGTATCGATTCACTTGTTTAAGAATATGCCCATCTACTCGTATATCACATTGTGGTATTTCTTTCTTCCAAGTCACGACCATAATCTTCGTCTTCTTAATATTCAGTTCTAACCCTAAGTTGTTCACTGTGTGCAACAACCGCATCTACTAAATGTTGCTGGTCCTATTCATTGTCTGCAATCAAGACTGTATCATCTGCACATCGAATGTTATTGATGTAACGGAAAGCTAATGCACACGCAAAAATCAGTCCAGTGCACTAAAAATAGTAGCACGTGTGTGCACTACGCCTGATTTCAAAGCGAGCGAATGCAAAATAAAATGTGTTAGTTTTATTGAAGCTCTTTTTGCCCTTTGTATTCATATTATTTTCATATCTGTATCTGTTCAATGTTTTCTCTGCTATGATGGTAAACATCAAACATCTGTTCAATGTTTTCTCTGCTATGATGGTAAACATCAAACATCTGTTCAATGTTTTCTCTGCTATGATGGTAAACATCAAACATCTGTTCAATGTTTTCTCTGCTATGATGGTAATCATCAAACATCTGTTCAATGTTTTCTCTGCTATGATGGTAAACATCAAACATCTGTTCAATGTTTTCTCTGCTATGATGGTAAACATCAAACATCTGTTCAATGTTTTCTCTGCTATGATGGTAATCATCGTGTCTTGTGCAGGTGGGGAGAGAGGTGGTACGGGGGGTGTCTACGCTGCTACTGCAGTAACAACTCTATCACTTGTGGAGATCCTAACTTTGTGGCGTCCAGAATTGATGGCTTTAGGCTGGAAACAGGCGAATGTGAACAAGGTAGCATTTCTGTGTAATTAATTATGTTGTTAACATTGATCGCTATATCTTTACCCTCATTAGCTTGCGAGGTCAGCATGTCTGAATGGATAAAAGCCCTGCTCTTAAACTTCCGATTTGTTGATGTCGAGGTTCAACCCATACAAATGTTGACTTCACGTCCTTTACTTGGGGACGTACATTACAACTACCTCACAAGACGGAGTAGGTTCTCCTGATGGCAAGGGACACTGGAAATATGGAAAGCTAATGACCACGCAAAAATCAGTCCAGTGAACTAGAAGTAGTAAGCACCTGTGTGCACTACGACTAAGTTCAAAGTGAGCGAACGCAAATAATAACAAAATAAAAATCACTAGCAGTATTGCGCCGGCTTCGTGGCTTAGAGGTTATGACTTTTCTCCGTAATCTCGTATACTCTCGCCGGTGACGTGATGACGGTGAGAATCAACAGTGGTTCGAATCGCATCGGTAACTTACGGGGTATGTGAGCCTGCCGCTCAGAAAGCAAACTACTGAGCTTAATCTTGCCAAGAAATCAACATACAGCTGAGAGATGCTGGTGTTGACAGCGATGTCCTGTAAAGGATATGAAAAAAAAAGCAGTATTGCGGTGTCGATGTGAAGCATAAACAGCGGAAGAATGCCTGTTTATGGGCTTCATGTATCGATATTCCCATGGACTCTGCTATTCCCACTGTCCATCATTTATATGGTCGGCCTCTTCCTCTGCTTCCCTCTGGCCTGTACATCATTGCTTGTTGTGGTATGCTGTTGAATGGTAACCTACTTGTATGGCCAAACCATTTGACTTGCTGCCTTCTAATAAAATCTAGTGCTGCTATAACCTCCCACTTTAGTCCTGATTTCTTCACTTCTAATTTTTTCTCTTTTTGATACATTGAGTATTCTTCTCAGAAATCTAATTTCTGCTGTTGTGATTTATTAGATGCAGCACCAAAATGTGTCCTGTATCTGGCAATACCATAGTGCGCCCTATGGTATGCGAATCAAAACCTAAGTGGGTTGAAGACGGTTGCATACGGTGCAGATGCAATAAAGAGGGCAAAATTAGATGCAGCACCGAAATGTGTCCAGTATATAGCAATACCACAGTGCCGCCGAGGCCTTCCGGTGAAAGTAATCCACCCGGTGAATCAATACAACTGCCAGTAAATTATTACTCGGATTTATGGATTCGTGCTAGAACATGCAGACCAAGAACTAGGTGGATTGAAGATGGTTGCAAAGGGTGCAAATGCAACAAAAAGGGTAACATAGTAAGATGCAACATCAAAAAGTGTTATCAAACGACAACGCCGACAACGCCAACACCTAGCACAACCATACTGACGTCGAAGCCTCGCACAACCATACTGCCGTCGAAGCCTCGTACAACCATATTGCCGTCGACGCCTCGCACAACTATACTGCCGTCGACACCTCGCACAACCATACTGCCGTCGAAGCCTCGTACAACCATACTGCCGTCGACGCCTCGCACAACTATACTGCCGTCGACGCCTCGCACAACCATACTGCCGTCGAAGCCTCGTACAACCATACTGCCGTCGACGCCTCGCACAACTATACTGCCGTCGACGCCTCGCACAACCATACTGCCGTCGACGCCTCGTGTGAGAAGACCTCCAAAAATAATAATACCGCGATCCAAAAGGAGTGGTTTGCGAATCGAACCGGGCCGATCGACCTAACACCTAAATTGAAGGGTTGCAGTCCGTTTAAACCAGGAGACATATACAAGGACGACTGCAGTACGTGTCGATGTACACACTTCGGACCTATGTGTACTGATATGAACTACGGATGAATTGTAATTTACATACCTGTTTATTTATTGTTTACATTTTATGTTTGATTTGATTTTTAAAATAATGTATGCTGTTTATTATCGTAGAACTATTGTGTAATATTGCTTTTGTTTTCTTTATGAAAACTATATTGAACTATCATTGAATGTAAGAAAAGAGTGCTGAGGTCCTATATAGAACTTGTTTTGCCGTGTGGCTGTGAATCTTGGAATGTGCAAGTAAATGCACAAATCAGGAAGAGATTGGCAGCAACAGAGATGTGGTTCCTGAGACGAATGTTGCGAATTCCTTGGACTGCCAGAGTAACTAACAACGAATGCCTGAAAGAGGCTAATGAAACTGGAACATTATATGCAACAATAAGAAAGAGGCAAACAGCTTTTTTTTTCTTTTCTTTTTGTCATGTGATGAGAAGAGAGGGATTGGAGAACACCGTGACAACAGGAAATATCGAGGGGAAGAGAGGCAGGGAAGACCAAGAGAAATGAAGCTGGGTGGATTGCGGTGGTAGCATGGAGGAATATCAACAGCGGAGTTGATCCAGAAAACCAAAGACAGAGAACAGATCTGTAGAGAGCCTTGAACGCCTACACCTGCCGGCATGGCACTTGAGGGTAATACTGAAGCCAACGAGTGTGTAACTCTTGAGTTGAGTTCAGAACAGATTCCACAACACTAGGGACATTCCCATACGTGCTTAGTCCTCATGAACCAGTGGAGCAAACCTTTCAATTTAATAAAACTACAGATAAAATGTCCTTATGAACTCACAGGACTCACGGCCAGCGAAGAATCCCAATACTTATGGTGCCGGAAGCAGTCTCATTATGTATCCGTCTGGCATTTTCTCGCTGTGCTGATTGTTGACCAGATTCTCTGGTCTCTCCCTGGGTCTCCATTCTCTCTAGGCTATGGCGATTTATACGTTTTCCCAAGCTATACACATGATCCCAAAGAGCTCTGACCACATCTGTCTCAGCATGCACCAATACATCACATAACAGTGCAGACCCAGCCAATCTGTCCGCCTGCAAGTTTCCCATCATGGGGTAAAGATCCAACATATATCCTTATCTTTGATTTTTTTTTTTAAAGTCAAGCACGCCAGTCTGCACAAACAATGCCTGTCTTCACCTTTCTCATCAAGCTCTGAGAGTCCGTTTCAATCACGACATGCCTGTGCTGCTTGTCCTCCAGCCAGCGGAACGACGCTTGCGACTTCCACCACCTCCATTCTCAGACTAGATCCTCCAGCCAGCGGAACGACGCCGTGACTTGGACCACCTCCATTCTCAGACTAGATGTGGCGGTTGTGTTACTGAATGAACAGTGCCACGTTTTCTGTAACAACGGAGCGTGTGTTGATTAACCTGCCGTGATTTGAGGCATTAGACGAAGACAGTCAAAATTTTTTGGACATGTTATGAAAAGAAATGACTTGGAGAACTTGGTGACAACTGGCAAGATCGAAGGGAAGAGACCAAAGGGAAGACCAAGAAGTAAATACCTGCATGGCTTGGTCACATGGCATGGTCAAGAAAGGAACACGGAGCTGATCCACGACTCTGGTGATCGAGTGAGATGGCAGAACATGACCGCCCACGCTTACCGGCATGGCATATGATGGATGGATGGATGTGATATCCTAAACTATCAGTGAACGATTCGAATTTTTTGCTTTTCTCCATTATACTTTTCACGCAATGTTTTTCCTTTCTCTTATTGTCTCAGTGATGTGGTGTATTTGATTCTTCAAATACTTTTGATTCATTGGCATCGTTCCGTCTTTACGGGCGATAGGGCGATAGCATCTTACATTGTGCTTCTAGCAAGGCACAATAGCAACAAACTATGGCGGTAGCGAATATAATACATTGCCATAGCACAAAGCCTGGGTTTAATCGTGGAGACCATGTGTTGCCTGTGCAGCATGATCCCTTTCTTGGCCTGTCTAGTTTACTCCAGAGGAAAGGTATTATCCATACATTTGGGACAAGGCAAACCGCAGAAGTTGCCAGATCAACAAAACAATGCTCGAATTGTCCACCTGTCGAAGCTTTGATCCTAGACCAGTCGCCGACCAAGGAATAGAGCCTGGTCTGTGCTGCCATGACATGTAGTCTGTAGGTTGTATTTCCTCGCATCAGGATAAGGCATATACCCTCCCAATTACCCACCTTTGCCCGAAGCAATTAGCACAATGTAAGGTGTCCGGTTCTTTAGCGCTGACTTTTGTTTCAATATTTTATGTATAATATAAAATGCAATTGTTCTTTTGCTTTGTCTTTTTGTTTTATTATTCATTTTTTTTCTCATTTTTGCTTGTTTTATTGTATGTTTATTTATTTTTTTTTTAAAGGTGAGTGTGTCACACCTAGGTATGAACCTAAGATGTTAATGTCCGATTTTAGCATTCATTCCCAATATGTTACCGCCTCTAAACGGATTCCATACAACTGGTAAGCTCGATGTACCGTGGCTAGTATGTCCCTAACAACATTGCTGCCTTCTCTTGGCTATCTTCAACTGTCCTGTGATTTTTATCATGCACCATTTGCACGCAGAACATTCTGTCACTACTAAGAGTTCAGCAGGGCGCGTGCAAAAAAAACAAAAAAAAACATGCCCAGCCCTGCGGAGATTCAAATCAGGAAACCTCTTAGCCTTAGATTCACACTGTAATCTCTTAGCCATGTTCCCATGTAGCATGGATGTAAGATCTTATAGGGCGCGATGGTTTCCCATGTTTACATGTGTTGGAGTTGTTTTAGTGCGTTCACAAATGTGTGCCCTCATTTACGTTCGATTTTTAAAAAAGTATATGTTGTTTCATTATGAAATTTGTCCTGCTGTCTTATATTTATTCCCACCAAAGGAATATGTCTTTGACAGGTCCAAAGGCAGCTGGAATTATGAAAAGCCGCGAAATTTCTTTGATGTTTTGGCGAAATTGTATTGAATTCACTCTAACAAACTTGTTTTAATGCACGTTTATTGGGGTAACGACCTATGAGTACTTCTATTCCACTAAGTGACGTACAACTCATAAGGAAATGTCACGTGCACCACGGCAAATATTCATTATTGAACACTGGTGTTTCCATGTGAAGATGTCATGCATTTCATAATATACATTTCATCTCTGACCAGTAAATTATCCACAGCATGTAAACAAACATTGAGATCTACTGTAAAATCTCTAGAATAGAAATGTGTTTGTTGGGTGTACATAATGATAAGGTTATATGCTAAATCTCATCATTTTCCCTCAGTTGGTTACTGAGATATTGATTCTTATACAGGGACAAATATCTGTGAACGCATTATAGGATGTTAGCTTCACGTCCAACAGACCATTCAGTTAAGATTCTTCGCTCAGATAAAGAGACACACCTTCTTGTTTCAGGATATGTTTGAGGAGAAGTGTGTAAGAGAAAGTCAATTGGTATTTAAAACAGGCAAGAGAATATTTTCATTGTGCCCGTGCTTACCCCGTAGAGTTCGATCTTTCTATACAGAGAGCACTTGCCGAAAGTCTAACAGAGTATGAACTCTTTGGGTCTCTAAAAGAAATGCTCTCTAGAAATTATTAACCGAATTCGAAATCGAACCAATGACCTTCTGGGCCTAGGGTAGGCGGTTTGACCACATCGTCACAGAGGTCCCGCCATTAGAACGGTCAAGACAACTAACTGGGACGTAGCTGAACAACATCCAGAGATTGTCTGAAAGAAGCCAGTATTAGTGCACCATAAAGACCCTGGAAAGAGGGTATTGGGGACTCTTACAAACTACTTTCAATGTGGAGATGGCGCTTGATGATGATGCGGCCATATAACACATGTGTAGTTTTATTTTAGTATTTTACAGAATCTAACTGTTTTAATAACTCAATGCACTTTTTATTGCCAGCTGGGTGGAGAGTAACAACTTATGAGTTTGTCTGAAGTGGACTGTTCACTTTGCTATGACAATAAATTGCATTCTTTATTTTATGTAGTGTGATTTCTGCAGTATGTACCTGAAGAGATAAAGCGAAGTTTGTGTCTTTGTTATTCACATTCACTACAGAACGGTTTGCATGGGTTGACAATATGAAAGTCAAGAACATATGAATTTTCTAAAGAGAGATAAGAAAAGCATTACAGCCAATGAAGAGTCCACGCCAGGTTTCACTTCACTGAGGTTAATGGAGGAAGGGAAGAAGATCAACTGCATGGGTTGTGGGATAGAAAAAAACGTAGTCCCAATATTCCTGGAGTTGTGGGGTAGAATCAAAGGTAGTCCTATAGTAGATTCTGTGACGACAGAAAGAACAAGACATTACCCAAGGCTGTCATGCTTTTGTAATGCTGTGGTGCCCCATATTTAATCCACGAATGACCGGTAGTCCAGTACTACCAGTCAGACACGGGATAGGCCCATGTGTGTGCAGGGTCCTGCAGTATGGCTGGGGTCTATGTTTTTGTGTGTGTAAAAGGACAATCGTGTTTAACTGAGTGACAAGCAAGGCTGAGGCTGATTTCTGCATGCCTGTGAAAGTTATATCCCTTGTCTGGTGTTTTACGCCTACAGTGTAAAATACAGCCGTTATCTGTGTACTACCAATGTTTGGCGGTCTTTCAAAAGTCACCGCCATGCTGGTGATGGAAACAAACACTGACATGTCTCCTGCCTCTTCTTCTTCTTCCTAGTTGTCCACCTTTGGCTTTTATGGTGTATACCTTCTTAATTTCTGGCACGAAAAGGAAATGAGCAGGCTGACAGACTTGCAGGTAAGGCCACTGGAAGGCAAACAAGCCATGTACCAGGCTGATAAACTGAATGTGCTACGAGAAGTCATTAGCGAGAACCTAGTGATGAATGTGAATCTACAGCCATGGTCAGACTGCGAGAACAGCAAGTTAAAAGAGGTGTGGCCAAACAAGAACACTACGCAGAAAGCCAAAGAAGATTAATAAATCAACACAGAACTGGTGTCGTGAGCCGCTACACGCTGCGGGATTTACTGAGGAGGGGATCCGAGCACTTGTGGACTGAATGGTTCGATGTGCAATGAGGATGATCTGTAGACTAACTAACTAGACCTTAGAGGTTGGTGTCACCTACTTCAGTATAAATCGCCATAGCCTAGAGAGAATGGAGACCCAGGGAGAGACCACAGAATGGAGACCCAGGGAGAGACCACAGAATGGAGACCCAGGGAGAGACCACAGAATGGAGACCCAGGGAGAGACCACAGAATGGAGACCCAGGGAGAGACCACAGAATGGAGACCCAGGGAGAGACCACAGAATGGAGACCCAGGGAGAGACCACAGAATGGAGACCCAGGGAGAGACCACAGAATGGAGACCCAGGGAGAGACCACAGAATGGAGACCCAGGGAGAGACCACAGAATGGAGACCCAGGGAGAGACCACAGAATGGAGACCCAGGGAGAGACCACAGAATGGAGACCCAGGGAGAGACCACAGAATGGAGACCCAGGGAGAGACCACAGAATGGAGACCCAGGGAGAGACCAGAGAATGGAGACCCAAGAGAGACCAAAGAATGGAGACCCAGGGAGAGACCACAGAATGGAGACCCAGGGAGAGACCAGAGAATGGAGACCCAAGAGAGACCAGAGAATGGAGACCCAGGGAGAGACCAGAGAATGGATAAAGAAATTTACTTTTTTAAAACTTTCTCTGCAAAGTTAAGATTGCTGTATCTTTCTGTTTTCTTTAAAATCTCATTTACCAGAAAACAATATTTGATTAGAAAATTGAAAATAGAACAAAACTTATCACACCAAACAAACATCCGGCAAAATCAGCAAAAAAAACTTTTTCATCATGACAACTTGGCAATATTTTAATTGACATTAACAATGTGACATGTCAAAAAAAACACATTATGTCCCATGTTATATCAGATATCTCAATACGTAATAAATAAAAACAATATGTGACTGGTTTTGTCCAATATCTTAATATGGGACAAACACACAATAAATATAACTGGACATATACATCATAAAGAAATGATTATCGAGAGGTCACCAATGGAACGCAAAAACAGTCCATAACAGACGTCATTCACGTGTGTGACTTCAAATATAATCATCCAATGTATTATGACATGAAGTGCCCGTGTCCCTTCATCATCATCCCTCTTCTAGGAGTTGGAGTATGAGTTCTTCTTCTTCTTCTTCGTTCATCCGGAGTTTTTTTTTCCGGACGTGATTGCGTTGTGCCTGTTTACAGCAGAGCTGCGTTCTTGCGCCGTTAGGCCGACACATCCGACTTCTGCGGGCATTTGTTGACCAGGTTAACCTTCCCGGGGGGAGTATGAGTTCAAGAAGCAACATCCCTGCACTAGGGACATCCCCCCACATGCTCCGTCTCCTACCTCAGTAGCCAATGAAGGGTTCCCAAGCTGTTGACACCAATGGCCAAGGTAACTCAATGAGCTGAGCGTCACAAGAGCCAATGAAGGGTTCCCAAGCTGTTGACACCAATGGCCATGGTAACTAAATGAGCTGAGCGTCACAAGAGCCAATGAAGGGTTCCCAAGCTGTTGACACCAATGGCCATGTAACTAAATGAGCTGAGCATCACAAGAGCCAATGAAGGGTTCCCAAGCTGTTGACATCAATGGCCATGGTAACTCAATGAGCTGAGCGTCACAAGACCCTCTGCTAACTCTCTGCCGCATCAGCTTTCCCAGGCATGGATCCGTGTTCTTCAGCTGCACTCTCCACTCCCACCAGTGAGCACTCACTACATCAGTCTTGCCATGAAGTAACTCACCACTCAAACTCTCTGCTGCATCAGCTTTCCCAGGCATGGATCCGTGTTCTACAGCTGCACTCTCCACTCCCGCCCAGTGAGCACTCACTACATCAGTCTTGCCGTGAAGTAACTCACCACTCCTGCCCAGTGAGCACTCACTACATCAGTCTTGCCATGAAGTAACTCACCACTGCCGCCCAGTGAGCACTCACTACATCAGTCTTGCCGTGAAGTAACTCACCACTCACAGCTGCTGCAGCAGCCAGTATATCAGAATGTTCATTTCCTGGCCTGAGATCAGCATGGCCGAATGGATAAGAACGCATGTTCTTAAACATCCGGTGTGCTGATGCCGATGTGAGGGGTTCAACCCCTACATCGGACTGTTGGACTAAAATGTTGACCTCTCATTCTTGACTTGAGGATGTAAATTACAAGTACCACTGAAGTCAGAGTGGGTTTGCCTGATGGCGAGGGGCACTGTTAATAAGGAAATCTAATTCACATGTAAAATTCAGTCCAGCACTACTGGAAGTAGTGTTATGGACTATGCTTGAGTTCAAAGCGAGCAAGCGCCCAAAAAACAAAAAAAAAACATTTCATGGCATACTCACATGCCTTGTGCATAAAATTAATCTGTTCTTGATTTTCATCATGGCAAACCCTCTTATCTTTTACTGTCTCTTGTGGTTCTGTGCACATCTCTCCCATATTACTCATCTCCTACTTCATATATACAATACTACATCTGTAGCTGATGTGAGAGAAGGGCGGATTGGCAGGGCAGAATATTGGATATGCCTGCATGTCGAATTATTCTAACCCGCTGATAATAAAATGTATTCATTCATGGTAAGGCAGAATTGTTCCAGATACAATGGGAATGTTTTCAGAAGCCTGGTAGAAGATATGTCTCATTGTCTTTAACGATTCTCACACTTGCTGCGCCATAATAATCTAGGACGTACGCGGAACCATCTGATGGAGTTAGCACCTAAACAAGGAAAACAGGAATCATGAAATAAAAATTTAGTGGTGGATGTTTAGTAGCACTAATATCAAACAGACAAAACACAAAACATCACTGAGTAATAAGCATTTGAAAAGATCAACATCTGCCATTCATCATCATCACGTGCCCTCCCAACTGGTGTAGGCGTTCATGTCTCTCCACAGATCTCAGTTTATGGTGTTCTGGATCAACTCTGCTGATGATATTCCTCCAATGCCACCATCACAATCCGTCCAGCTTACTTTCTATCAGTATTCCATCAAATCTTGGGAATAAAATAATGTGATGGTTTCACGTTGACTTTCACATTCATGTATGGGTGTCTTACCTCTGACTTTACCAGCAATTTCTGACTGTCAGAACAAGTAAGTGTCCTGTTTTGCTCAGTTGGAGAGTTGACCATTTATCCCACTGAAAATTCAGATTCCAGAGCTGTGTGCCACACCATCGTTTGTTTCCAATTCTCTACTATGTGGAGCTGTGTTTGCCACACCATGGTATGTTTCCCATCCTCTGCTATGTGGAGCTGTGTTTGCCACACCATGGTATGTTTCCCATCCTCTACTACCTGGAGCTGTGTTTGCCACACCATGGCATGTTCCCATCTTCTACTATGTGGAGCTGTGTTTGCCACACTATGGTATGTTTCCCATCCTCTACTTTGTGGAGCTGTGTTTGCCACACCATGGTATGATTCCCATCCTCTACTTTGTGGAGCTGTGTTTGCCACACCATGGTATTTTCCCATCCTCTACTATGTGGAGCTGTGTTTGCCACACCATGGCATGTTTCCCGTCATCTGCTATGTGGAGCTGTGTTTGCCACACCATGGTATGTTTCCCATCCTCTGCTATGTGGAGCTGTGTTTGCCACACCATGGTATTTTCCCATCCTCTACTATGTGGAGCTGTGTTTGCCACACCATGGCATGTTTCCCATCATCTGCTATGTGGCGCTGTGTTTGCCACACCATGGCATGTTTCCCATCATCTGCTATGTGGAGCTGTGTTTGCCACACCATGGTATTTTCCCATCCTCTACTATGTGGAGCTGTGTTTGCCACACCATGGCATGTTTCCCATCATCTGCTATGTGGAGCTGTGTTTGCCACACCATGGTATGTTTCCAATCCTCTGCTATGTGGAGCTGTGTTTGCCACACCATGGTATGTTTCCTGTCCTCTGCTACCTGGAGCTGTGTTTGCCACACCATGGCATGTTCCCATCTTCTACTATGTGGAGCTGTGTTTGCCACACCATGGTATGTTTCCATCTTCTACTATGTGGAGCTGTGTTTGCCACACCATGGTATGTTTCCCATCCTCTACTACCTGGAGCTGTGTTTGCCACACCATGGCATGTTCCCATCTTCTACTATGTGGAGCTGTGTTTGCCACACCATGGTATGTTTCCCATCCTCTAACAGGTGGAGGTGCAATTTGACTTTTCCCTTTCTTGGGTTACAAGATCAGGATAGCATTTCTCAAACTCTCCAGTACTGAAAGAGGACTCATGATATGACATATAATTCACACAGGCTAGCAACAGAGGTTGACATCTAGCTTATGACAGAGACAATTTAACTGTTATGGTAGCAATGTTTTGCACAGGACAGAGGTTGACACCCAGCTTATGACAGAGACAATTTAACTGTTATGGTAGCAATGTTTTGCACAGGACAAGCCGCTGGAAAATGATGAGTATGTACATTGCAGGGTGAATGGTTGGGTGAGCGACACTTTGCTGTCTTGAAAAGGATAGTTTGTTACATTGTGCTTCAAGAAAGGCATAACTGCAACCCATGGCGGGGACTAGGGATGGAGTTATACTTTTCCATAGCACAAACAAAGTCTGGGCTGAATTGTAGTCTATGTGTTGCCAATGCAGCATGACCTCTTTCTCTCTCCAGAGGAAAGGCAACACCAATACATCTGAAACAAGACAAGCTGCAGGAGCTGCTGGATCAGCAAAGCAATGCTCTAAATGTCCACCTGTTGAGCTTCAGTCCTAGACCAGTTGCCGACCAAGGCTTAGGACCCGGTCTGCCCTGCCATGACATTTAGTCTTTAGGTTGCATTTCCACGCACAAGGATAAGGTTTGTACCCTCTCAATTGCGCTCTTCCACATAAAGACGTTGACACAGTGTGGGATGTTGGGTTTGGTGAGCATCATCCAACATTCATTGCTAACAGAAAGCAGGTAGTACCGTCTACTGTCATACAGCAGCTCAGTCATATCTGACCAAGACACTACGTATGCTATAATGATAACAAAACAATGACATTCACCTGAGTGGCTATAAGTAATATGTCAATCAGTTGTCCTAGAAACATGAAACCCAGAGTTGCAAATTTCAGGAGACCTGAAAAAAAAAAAAAGAAACTTATCAGTAAATGCAAATTTCATGAGAAATAAACATCAGCAAAACAAATTTCATAAGACATGTGAGACTCTAAAACAGTGTTATTAGTATCTATGGCTGGGTGGCCAAGGAAAAGTCTAAAATCTATAATAATAGTGTCAGCCTTAGCAATGGCTGGTTAGCCAAGATAACATCTATAACAGTGTGGGCCTTAACTATAGCTGGTTAGTCAAGATAAAATCTAAAATCTATAACAGTGTGGGCCTTAACTATAGCTGGTTAGCCAAGATAAAATCTAAAATCTATAACAGTGCCAGCCTTACCTATGGCTAGTTTTTTTGTTTTTTTTTCACATATCCTTTCACAGGACATCACTGTCAACATCAGCATCTTTCAGTTGATTGTTGATTTCTTGGCAAGATTACGCTCAGCAGTTTGCCATTGCTTTCTGAGCGACCGGCTCACATACCCTGTAAGTTTCCGACGCGGCTAGAACCGCCATTGATTCTCGCGCACATCACGTTACTCATGAGAGTATATGGGATTATGGAGAAAGTCGCTAACCCCTAGGCCAGGGAGGCCACCTATGGTTGATTAGCCAAGATAAAATCTATAGCAGTGTGAACCTTACCTATGGCTGGATAGCCAAGATAAAATCTATAACAATGTGAACCTTACCTATGGCTGGGTAGCCGAGATAAAACCGATCTACACCAAACATGCCCAGAAACACAGACAGGAGCAAAGCTGTTTCAAAAGAATGCCCATTCCTGTAATAAACATGGAAAAACTATCATAAACATGTGTGATCATAGTAAAGTAAATGTAGTCAAATATTCTTTATCCAGGCACTGCTACATTTTTCAGTATGTAGTGCTAACCAAGTATTTTTTTAGACCAATGGATACTTGATGGATGATATGATCAATCTCATGTCAGCCGCCTTTACGTCCCCCATCATTTTATAGATCAATGGATACTTGATGGATGATATGATCAATCTCAAGTCAGCCGCCTTTACTTCCCCCCATCATTTCTTGATACCCATTTCAGACTGGGTCGGCCTTGAACCACAGGTGGTGAAGGGATTATGGGCACAGTTCATAACCCCACATACTGCATTTAAAACACAGAGCTGTAGGCGATTTGGCAGCAGACCGCCATATGTTGGTTGTTTTTTATGAAATGGTATGAGTGCCAGTCATTCAGAAAGACCAGTCTACTCTTGCAAAAGATAGGTGCTGAAGACGGAGGCAGCCAGCCAGGAGGTGCACCACAGAAATCAGGCTGCCATGCAATTACGCCGTGAATTATGTCGACAACTGCTACATGTTATGGTGCTCGCCCTGCTCTGGACCCCCAGGCAGGTGCAGTGCTGGGCCTTATGCCTCATAAGGGTCTAACCACAACTAATGGAGGTCCTTCTCAGATGTCCTGCGGAGCCAGGGGGCCTACATGAGACATCAGTCTATGTGGAACTGTGTTTATTGATTTCAAGAAAGCATTTGATATGATAGACCATGTTATTTTAATTAAAAAACTTGAGACAATGAAAATTGGCCCTAATGTAGTCACTCTAATATCATCTTTTCTATCAAACAGAAAGCAAGTAGTATCACATAATAAGTCCCTGTCTCAAACCACTACCTTCAATATTGGAGTACCGCAAGGCTCTATTCTTGGCCCTCTATTGTTTGCCATATATATTAACGATCTACCTTTACATCTTTCGTCGTCCTGCGATCTATTTGCAGACGACTGTACAGTGTACACAAATGCTGAAAACTGTATTTTATTGGAGTCGTCTTTACAACAAGAATTAAATAATGTAGTTAGGTGGAGCTATTCAAACCGTATGCAAATTAACATCACTAAAACAAAATCAATGTTACTAACAACCAGACAAAGACTTCAAACTCTTAGCTCACACACATCACTTCAACTTCACAACGATAACATGCCAGTAGAAAGTGTAATTGAGCACAAAACATTAGGCATAATCATTGATAGAAACCTAAACTTTAATTCCCACGTTCAAGCGCTTATTAAACAAACAGCGAAAAAGGTCTACCAACTCGCCAAAATTAAAAACTTCCTTGATGAGGACACAAGGAAACTATTCTATACTTCTCATATACAGACACACTTTGACTACTGCTCTACAATCTGGGACGGTTGTTCTAATTCAAACACCAAGCGACTTTACTCACTCCAGAAACGGGCCATGAGTCTAATTTATAACAAACATTTATCTGACAATCCTAGCCTGTATAAACGCCTTCAGTTACTACCACTCCGCAAACGCCTGCTTTTCAATAAAGCTAAACTAATTCACAAAATCCTGCATCGGAATGCCCCAAATTACCTTTGGCCATTGTTTAAATATAATGCTAGACACAGTAAACGTTTAAATATATTACACATTCCGAAGCCTAGGATTGACTTATACAAAACAAGCTTAACGTACTCCGCAGCTCAGCTGTGGAACAATCTTCCACAAGAAATCAAAGACATCACCAATCCCTATTCATATAATCGCAAATTACTCGAACACTATCTCAGTACGGATTATCTTCCCCCTTAATAATAGAGATAATAATAATAATAACAAAACCCTAGTATAACAGCCAGTCCCCTTTTGGTAGGCCAGTATATTCCACATGGCTAATAACAAGTGTCAGACCATTATCTAATTTTACTGTGTCGTGTAGTTTTGATGTTCGCATTTTGCCCATGCCTTTATAATGCATATCTTTTATATTGTTGCTGTTCTCTGTTAGCCTTGAATGATGTGTGAATGAAATAATGTATGAAAGAGAGTGATAGAAGGGCAGAATGTTAGACGGGCCTGCGTGCCCAATTCTTAACCCTTTGAAAATAAAGTTTGTTCGTTCGTTCGTTCGTTCGTTCAGTGGAAGATAAACTCTATGGACCACTGGGTGAACTAAAAAAGACTGTTAGATTCATACAAGAGACAACATTGCAGTTATAAACATATTTCAGGTGAACAAAAGAAGAAGAAGAAGAAGAAGAAGAAGAAGAAGAAGAAGAAGAAGAAGAAGAAGAAGAAGAAGAAGAAGAAGAAGAAGAAGAAGAAAGCAATGGTAAACTACTTGTCCAGGAATCATGAACAGCCAAAAAATGCTGGGTTTGACTGCTGCGTTCTGTAATGGATATGCAACTAACTAAATGTCTCAAGGAGGATTTGAACAAACGACCACCAGGTTTTCAAGCAACTAAGCTAATTATTGAATCACCATGACTCCCCATGTATGATCACTCTGGTAATAAAAATCGAAAAGCTATAATAAACGTGTATGACCATTCCTTGAAAGAAAAAAAAACAGCAGGAAACTATTATAAATATGTGCGATTATTCTCTAATAGAAATGGGAAAAAAAATTATCAATTTTGAACTTAAAGATATATGAAACTCAATAAATGGAGGTATTTCAAATGTGTCACATTCAATTTCTGTAGCTTGCACTAATCCATATAAGCCTGGCCTAGTAATGACACATTAAAACAGAAACTGGAAAGTCTTAACCAGACTCTATAATCCAATGGATATCCAGCCAGCTTCATCAAGCCTCACTGCCAGCCAGCCAAACCTTCCCCCACAGAATCATCAGTTCCCAAACTTTAAGTGTTTCTTCAGCTGGCCTTTTGAGGGGATGGCGTAATAAAATGAATCCAATCAATCAATCAATCATGTGCCATGCCGGAAAGCGTGGGCGGTCATGACTCGCCATTTCACTCGATCACCAGTGTCGTGGATCAGCTCAGTGTTCCTGTCTCGTCCATGCCATGTGGCCAAGCCATCCAGGTATTTTCCTCTCGGTCTTCCTCTTGGTCTGTTCCCCTCAATCTTGCCAGTTGTCACTAAGTTCTCCAATCCATTTCTTCTCATATGAGAAGAAATAAATACACGATCGACTTAAAACAGCAGTAAGCCAAACATTCTTTGTTGATGAACCAATGATCAGATATAAACCCACCTCGATACCTACTCCATCTGTAAAAGAACCACTGTCTCCATACACCTAATCAAACTGCATTTATTAACTCCAGTGTGGGTGTCATGAAACTCACATAGGTAGAAAACAAAGACGATTAGCAAATCAAGTAGCTCAACACATACCAGTGTGGGTAGAAACAAGAGTTAATCAGTCTTCAGACCAGTGTGGGTAGAAACAAGAGTTAATCAGTCTTCAGACCAGTGTGGGTAGAAACAAGAGTTAATCAGTCTTCAGGAATCCCTGTACAGTTTAAAGGGCATAAAATGCTCTCCTCGTTGATTTTCCAACACCTTATAAACTATGGTCATAACATTAATAAAGGAAAAAGCATGTCATAAACTGTATTCATTGAAGAATAAATGACTGCTCTAATATAGTCAGGCATAGGGATAACAAATGTTCCACATTCACACAATACCTGTGACTATGTGTTTAAGTGTTTCAGTGAAAGTATTTTTCATTTATTCACTTCATATAACTCTGCAGTAAGCACTGCACCGGGCGAGATGGGGCGAAATATGCCAGACAATAAATATTGCAGACATATACAATAATTTCAAGCAAACGAGAAAAGAAGAAGGTCTGAGTTCATTCTTCAATTAAGGTAACATGTATTTCTGACCAATTGTTCCTCTAAGGTTTAACTGGGGCTTTCCTGTATTCCTTTGACATAAAATAGGTTTAAAAAATATTAAGAGCATCATCCCCTGCTGAGGATGTGGTACATCGTGGGTATTATGTTCACTCCAGGTGACAGAGATGCTAGGTTCAAATCCGATGTCCAAACTGTCAAATAGTCCTATGACTTCACACTACTACTCTATGTGTAAATGAATCACCTTCATGAAAAGCATTAAAAAAACATCTGAAAGAGAGCAAGAGAACTGGATTACTAACATTGCTTATGTATGAAGTACTTACGTCCACTTGCAAGGCATGGTACGCTGAAATGTACCATTAGGAAATAGCCCCTCACAATTTCCAATGCCTGGTGCTAATTTACACCATACTGGAATATAACAAAACACCAATTTACACCATACTGGAATATAACAAAACACCAATTTACACCATACTGGAATATAACAAAACACCAATTTACACCATACTGGAATATAACAAAACACCAATTTACACCATACTGGAATATAACAAAACACCAATTTACACCCCATTAAAATAAAATAAAGTACTAACTTACAGCATACTGGAATTAAACACAGCCCTACTTTACAAAATATGAGAATAACATAAAGCACTAATTTATGTCATATTAGAATAAAATAGAGTACTAACTTAAAGTTTATTGGAATAAAACTAAGAACTGATTTATAAATAACGGGAATAAAATATAGCTTCTTGTAAACCTTTTGGCCTCATGATACGGTTGAATTTATCAGGCTAGGGTTATCTTCTATCTTCCTTTACCAATTTGGCAGCCTCTTCTCTTGCAGGTGTGTGATGCACTACGACAGGATCCATTGTATTACAACCTTTTTTTAAAATTCTGACGTAGTCAATGAAGTGTTGTTCTTATGTCTGCTAGTTCTTGACAGTTGTTTCCAGCCTATATCTTTTGATATGTCCAAAGAATGTTGATTGTCTATGTCTCAATACAAGAAATAGATTGCCTATGTCTCAATACAAGAAACAAAGTGCCTATGTCTCAATACAAGAAATAGATTGTCTATGTCTCAATACAAGAAATAGATTGTCTATGTCTCAATACAAGAAACAGAGTGTCTATGTCTCAATACAAGAAATAGAGTGCCTATGTCTCAATACAAGAAGTAGATTATGTCTCAATACAAGAAATAGATTGTCTATGTCTCAATACAAGAAAGAGATTGCCTATGTCTCAATATAAGAAATAGATTGTCTATGTCTCAATACAAGAAATAGATTGTCTATGTCTCAATACAAGAAATAGATTGTCTATGTCTCAATACAAAAAAATGAAACGAGAAAAAGAGTGTTGAGGTGCTACATAGAACCTGTACTTTTATATGGATGTGAAAGTTGGACAATGAGCAGTCAAGCTGAAAAACATCTGATGGCTGCAGAAATGTGGTTTCTGAGGAAAATGCAAAGAATACCATGGACAGACAGAAAAACCAATGAACAAGTCCTTCAAGAAACAAATGAAGATCGTAAACTGATTAGAGTCATTAGACGTAGACAGTCAACATTTTTTGGGCATGTTATGAGAAGAAATGAATTGGAGAACTTGGTGACAACTGGCAAGATCGAAGGGAACAGACCAAGGGGAAGACCTAGAAGTAAATACCTGGATGGCTTGGGCACGTGGCATGGTCAAGACAGAAACACGGAGCTGATCCACGACTCTGGTGATCGAGTGAGATGGCAAAACATGACCGCCCACGCTAACCGGCATGGCACATGATGGATGGATGGATGTCTCAATACAAGAAATAGATTGCCTATGTCTCAATACAAGAAATAGATTGACTATGTCTCAATACAAGAAATAGATTGCCTATGTCTCAATACAAGAAATTGAGTGTCTATGTCTCAATGCAAGAAATAGATTGTCTGTCTCAATACAAGAAATAGATTGTCTATGTCTCAATGCAAGAAATAGATTGCCTATGTCTCAATACAAGAAATAGATTGCCTATATCTCAATACAAGAAATAGATCATCTATGTCTCAATACAAGAAATAGATTGTCTATGTCTCAATGCAAGAAATAGATTGCCTATGTCTCAATACAAGAAATAGATTGCCTATGTCTCAATACAAGAAATAGATCATCTATGTCTCAATACAAGAAATAGATTGTCTATGTCTCAATCCAAGAAATAGATTGCCTATGTCTCAATACAAGAAATAGAGTGCCTATGTCTCAATACACGAAACCAATCATATTTGTGAGTTGGATTTCTTCAAGATGCCTACATTACTGTTCTGTTATGAATGACATCACTGTGCATTTAACATTCTCATGGCAGCTCAGTTCTCCGGTGCAGTAGCCATTCCAAATACTTTACTGACGGTTCCCATTAGAAATTTATTATATCTCCCCTCTCTCTCCCTCAAAAACAGCACAGATGTTTGTTGTGATATCTCCCCTCTCTCCCTCAAAGACAGCACAGATGTTTGTTGTGATATCTCCTCTCTCTCTCCCTCACTGACAGCACTGATGTTTGTTGTGATATCTCCCCTCTCTCTCTCACAGACAGCACAGATGTTTGTTGTGATATCTCCCCTCTCTCCCTCACAGACAGCACAGATGTTTGTTGTGATATCTCCCCTCTCTCTCTCTCTCTCTCAAAGACAGCACAGATGTTTATTGTGATATCTCCCCTCTCTCTCTCCCTCAAAGACAGAACTGAGGTGTGTTGTGATAGCTCCCCTTTCTCTCTCCCTCAAAGATGGCACTGATGTGTGTTGTGATATCTCCCCTCTCTCCCTCAAAGACAGCACTGATGTTTGTTGTGATATCTCCCCTCTCTCTCTCAAAGACAGCACAGATGTTTGTTGTGATACCTCCCCTCTCTCCCTCAAAGACAGCACTGATGTTTGTTGTGATATCTCCCCCTCTCTCCCTCAAAGACAGCACTGATGTCTGTTGTGATACCTCCCTTCTCTCCTTCAAAGACAGCACTGATGTTTGTTGTGATATCTCCCCTCTCTCATTCAAAGATGGCACTGATGTGTGATGTGATATCTCCCCTCTCTCCCTCAAAGACAGCACTGATGTTTGTTGTGATATCTCCCTTCTCTCCCTCAAAGACAGCACTGATGTTTGTTGTGATATCTCCCTTCTCTCATTCAAAGATGGCACTGATGTGTGATGTGATATCTCCCCTCTCTCTCTCTCAAAGACAGCACTGATGTCTGTTGTGATATCTCCCTTCTCTCCCTCAAAGACAGCACTGATGTTTGTTGTGATATCTCCCCTCTCTCCCTCAAAGACAGCACTGATGTTTGTTGTGATATCTCCCCTCTCTCATTCAAAGATGGCACTGATGTGTGATGTGATATCTCCCCTCTCTCCCTCAAAGACAGCACTGATGTTTGTTGTGATCTCTTCCCCCCCCCCTTCTTCTCTCTCTCAAAGGCAGCACTGATGTGTGTTGTGGTATCTCCCCTCTCTCTCCCTCAAAGGAAGCACCGATGTTTGTTGTGGTATCTCCCCTCTCTCTCTCCCTCAAAGATAGCACTGATGTTTGATGGATATCTCCCCCCTCTCTCCCTCAAAGGCAGCACCGATGTGTGTTGTGGTATCTCCCCTCTCTCTCCCTCAAAGGCAGCACCGATGTGTGTTGTGGTATCTCCCCTCTCTCTCCCTCACAGGCAGCACCGATGTGTGTTGTGGTATCTCTCCTCTCTCTCCCTCAAAGGCAGAACCGATGTGTGTTGTGGTATCTCCCCTCTCTCTCCATCAAACGCAGCACCGATGTGTGTTGTGGTATCTCCCCTCTCTCTCTCCCTCAAAGATAGCACTGATGTTTGTTGGATATCTCCCCTCTCTCTCCCTCAAAGGCAGCACCGATGTGTGTTGTGGTATCTCCCCTCTCTCTCCCTCAAAGGCAGCACCGATGTGTGGTGTGGTATCGCCCCTCTCTCTCTCCCTCAAAGACAGCACTGATGTTTGTTGTGATATCTCCCCTCTCTCATTCAAAGATGGCACTGATGTGTGTTGTGGTATCTCCCCTCTCTCTCTCCCTCAAAGATAGCACTGATGTTTGTTGGATATCTCCCCTCTCTCTCCCTCAAAAGCAGCACCGATGTGTGTTGTGGTATCTCCCCTCGCTCTCCCTCAAAGGCAGCACCGATGTGTGTTGTGGTATCTCCCCTCTCTCTCTCCCTCAAAGACAGCACTGATGTTTGTTGTGATATCTCCCCTCTCTCATTCAAAGATGGCACTGATGTGTGATGTGATATCTCCCCTCTCTCCCTCAAAGACAGCACTGATGTTTGTTGTGATATCTCCCTTCTCTCCCTCAAAGACAGCACTGATGTTTGTTGTGATATCTCCCTCTCTCCATTCAAAGACAGCACTGATGTGTGGTGTGATATCTCCCCTCTCTCCCTCAAAGACAGCACTGATGTTTGTTGTGATATCTCCCCCCCCCCCTCCTTCTCTCTCTCAAAGGCAGCACCGATGTGTATTGTGATATCTCCCCTCTCTCTCCCTCAAAGGCAGCACCGATGTGTGTTGTGTTATCTCCCCTCTCTCTCCCTCAAAGGCAGCACTGATGTGTGTTGTGGTATCTCCCCTCTCTCTCCCTCAAAGGCAGCACTGATGTGTGTTGTGGTATCTCCCCTCTCTCTCTCCCTCAAAGGCAGCACCGATGTGTGTTGTGGTATCTCCCCTCTCTCTCTCCCTCAAAGGCAGCACCGATGTGTGTTGTGGTATCTCCCCTCTCTCTCTCCCTCAAAGGCAGCACCGATGTGTGTTGTGGTATCTCCCCTCTCTCTCTCCCTCAAAGGCAGCACCGATGTGTGTTGTGGTATCTCCCCCCTCTCTCCCTCAAAGGCAGCACCAATGTGTGTTGTGGTAATCTCCCCTCTCTCTCCCTCAAAGGCAGCACCGATGTGTGTTGTGGTATCTCCCCTCTCTCTCTCCCTCAAAGGCAGCACCGATGTGTGTTGTGGTATCTCCCCTCTCTCTCTCCCTCAAAGGCAGCACTGATGTGTGTTGTGGTATCTCCCCTCTCTCTCTCTCTCAAAGGCAGCACCGATGTGTGTTGTGGTATCTCCCCTCTCTCTCTCCCTCAAAGGCAGCACCGATCTGTGTTGTGGTATCTCCCCCCTCTCTCTCCCTCAAAGACAGCACTGATGTGTGTTGTGGTATCTCCCCTCTCTCTCCCTCAAAGGCAGCACTGATGTGTGTTGTGATATCTCTCCTCTCTCTCCCTCAAAGGCAGCACCGATGTGTGTTGTGGTATCTCCCCTCTCTCTCTCCCTCAAAGGCAGCACCGATGTGTGTTGTGGTATCTCCCCTCTCTCTCTCCCTCAAAGGCAGCACTGATGTGTGTTGTGTTATCTCCCCTCTCTCTCTCCCTCAAAGGCAGCACCGATGTGTGTTGTGATATCTCCCCCCTCTCTCCCTCAAAGGCAGCACCGATGTGTGTTGTGATATCTCCCCTCTCTCCCTCAAAGGCAGCACCGATGTGTTGTGGTATCTCTCCTCTCTCTCCCTCAAAGGCAGCACCGATGTGTGTTGTGATATCTCCCCTCTCTCTCTCCCTCAAAGGCAGCACCGATGTGTGTTGTGTTATCTCCCCTCTCTCTCTCCCTCAAAGGCAGCACCGATGTGTGTTGTGGTATCTCCCCCCTCTCTCTCCCTCAAAGACAGCACTGATGTTTGTTGTGGTATCTCCCCTCTCTCCCTCAGACAGCACTGATGTTTGTTGGATATCTCTCCTCTCTCTCTCTCACAGACAGCACAGATGTTTGTTGTGGTATCTCTCCTTTCTCTCCTCAAAGGCAGCACCGATGTGTGTTGTGAATCTCTCCTCTCTCTCTCTCACAGACAGCACTGATGTTTGTTGGATATCTCTCCTCTCTCTCCTCACAGACAGCACTGATGTTGTTGGATATCTCTCCTCTCTCTCTCTCACAGACAGCACAGATGTTTGTTGGATATCTCTCCTCTCTCTCCTCTCACAGACAGCACCGATAGTGTGTTGTGGTATCTCTCCTCTCTCTCCCTCAAAGGCAGCACCGATGTGTGTTGTGGTATCTCCCTCTCTCTCTCCCTCAAAGGCAGCACCGATGTGTGTTGTGCTCTCCCCTCTCTCTCTCCTCAAAGGCAGGCACCGATGTGTGCTTGTGGTATCTCCCCTCTCTCTCTCCCTCAAAGGCAGCACCGATGTATGTTGTGGTATCTACCTCTCTCTCTCCCTCAAAGACAGCACTGATGTTGTTGTAATATCTCCATCTTCCCTCAAAGACAGCACTGATGTTTGTTTGATATATCCCTCTCTCATTCAAAGATGGCACTGATGTGTGATGTGATATTCCCTCTCTCCCTCAAGACAGCACTGATGTTTTGTTGTTATCTCTTCCCCCCCCCCCCTTCTTCTCTCTCTCAAGGGCAGCACTGATGTGTGTTGTGGTATCTCCCCTCTCTCTAACTCAAAGGAAGCAACGTGTTTGTTGTGGTATCTCCCCTCTCTCTCTCCTCAAAGATAGCAATGATGTTGATGGATATCTCCCCTCTCTCTCCCTCAAAGGCAGCACCGATGTGGTGTTGTTGGTATCTCCCCTCTCTCCTCCCTCAAAGGCAGCATCGATGTGTCGTTGTGGTATCTCCCTCTCTCTCCTCACAGGCAGCACCGATTGTGTGTGTTCGTATCTCTCCTCTCTCTCCCTCAAAGGCAGCACCGCTGTGTGTTGTGGTATTCCCCTCTCTCCTCATCAAACGCAGCACCGATGTGTGTTGTGGTATCTCCCCTCTCTCTCTCCTCAAAGATAGAACTGATGTTTGTTGGATACTCCCCTCTCTCTCCCTCCAAAGGCAAGCAGCACGACTCGTTTTGTGTGTGTGTGTATTCCCTCTCTCTCCCTCAAAGGCAGCACCGATGTGTGGGTGGTATCGCCCCTCCTCTCTCCCCTCAAAGACAGCACTGAGTTGTTTGTTGTGATATCGCCCCTCTCTCATTCAAAGATGGCACTGATGTGTGTTGTGGGATCTCCCCTCTCTCGTCCCTCAAGATAGCAATGATGTTTGTTGGATATCTCCCCTCCCTCCCTCAAAGGCAGCACCGATGTGTGTTGTGGTAATCTCCCCTCGCTCTCCCTCAAAGGCAGCACCGATGTGTGTTGTGGTATCTCCCCTCTCTTCTCTCCTCAAAGACAGCACTGATGTTTGTTGGATTATCTCCCCTCTCTCATTCAAAGATGGCCTGATGTGTGATGTGATAGTCTCCCCTCTCTCCCTCAAAGACAGCCATGATGTTTGTTGTGATATCTCCCTTCTCTACCTCAAAGACGCACTGATGTTTGTTGTGATATCTCCCCTCTCTCATTCAAAGATGGCACTGATGTGTGGTGTGATATCTCCCCCTCTCTCCTCAAAGACAGCACTGAGTTTGTTGTGATATCTCCCCCCCCCCCCTCCTTCTCTCTCTCAAAGGCAGCACCGATGTCCTGTGATATCCCCCTCTCTCTCCCTCAAAGGCAGCACCGATGTGTGTTGTGTTTCTCCCCTCTCTCTCCCTCAAAGGCAAGCACTGATGTGTGTTGTGATATTCTCCTCTCCTCTCCCTCAAAGGCAGCACTGATGTG
>JACEFZ010025769.1:265000-284683 GCA_014155875.1 Cepaea nemoralis
CTCCCCTCTCTCTCTCCCTCAAAGACAGCACTGATGTTTGTTGTGATATCTCCCCTCTCTCATTCAAAGATGGCACTGATGTGTGATGTGATATCTCCCCTCTCTCCCTCAAAGACAGCACTGATGTTTGTTGTGATATCTCCCTTCTCTCCCTCAAAGACAGCACTGATGTTTGTTGTGATATCTCCCCTCTCTCATTCAAAGATGGCACTGATGTGTGGTGTGATATCTCCCCTCTCTCCCTCAAAGACAGCACTGATGTTTGTTGTGATATCTCCCCCCCCCCCCCCTCCTTCTCTCTCTCAAAGGCAGCACCGATGTGTATTGTGATATCTCCCCTCTCTCTCCCTCAAAGGCAGCACCGATGTGTGTTGTGTTATCTCCCCTCTCTCTCCCTCAAAGGCAGCACTGATGTGTGTTGTGGTATCTCCCCTCTCTCTCCCTCAAAGGCAGCACTGATGTGTGTTGTGGTATCTCCCCTCTCTCTCTCCCTCAAAGGCAGCACCGATGTGTGTTGTGGTATCTCCCTCTCTCTCTCCCTCAAAGGCAGCACCGATGTGTGTTTGTGGTATCTCCCCTCTCTCTCTCCCTCAAGGCAGCACCGATGTGTGTTGTGGTATCTCCCCTCTCTCTCTCCCTCAAAGGCAGCACCGATGTGTGTTGTGGTATCTCCCCCCTCTCTCCCTCAAAGGCAGCACCAATGTGTGTTGTGGTATCTCCCCTCTCTCTCCCTCAAAGGCAGCACCGATGTGTGTTGTGGTATCTCCCCTCTCTCTCTCCCTCAAAGGCAGCACCGATGTGTGTTGTGGTATCTCCCCTCTCTCTCTCCCTCAAAGGCAGCACTGATGTGTGTTGTGGTATCTCCCCTCTCTCTCTCTCTCAAAGGCAGCACCGATGTGTGTTGTGGTATCTCCCCTCTCTCTCTCCCTCAAAGGCAGCACCGATCTGTGTTGTGGTATCTCCCCCCTCTCTCTCCCTCAAAGACAGCACTGATGTGTGTTGTGGTATCTCCCCTCTCTCTCCCTCAAAGGCAGCACTGATGTGTGTTGTGATATCTCTCCTCTCTCTCCCTCAAAGGCAGCACCGATGTGTGTTGTGGTATCTCCCCTCTCTCTCTCCCTCAAAGGCAGCACCGATGTGTGTTGTGTTATCTCCCCTCTCTCTCTCCCTCAAAGGCAGCACCGATGTGTGTTGTGATATCTCCCCCCTCTCTCCCTCAAAGGCAGCACCGATGTGTGTTGTGATATCTCCCCTCTCTCCCTCAAAGGCAGCACCGATGTGTTGTGGTATCTCTCCTCTCTCTCCCTCAAAGGCAGCACCGATGTGTGTTGTGATATCTCCCCTCTCTCTCTCCCTCAAAGGCAGCACCGATGTGTGTTGTGTTATCTCCCCTCTCTCTCTCCCTCAAAGGCAGCACCGATGTGTGTTGTGGTATCTCCCCCCTCTCTCTCCCTCAAAGACAGCACTGATGTTTGTTGTGGTATCTCCCCTCTCTCCCTCAGACAGCACTGATGTTTGTTGGATATCTCTCCTCTCTCTCTCTCACAGACAGCACAGATGTTTGTTGTGGTATCTCTCCTTTCTCTCCCTCAAAGGCAGCACCGATGTGTGTTGTGATATCTCTCCTCTCTCTCTCTCACAGACAGCACTGATGTTTGTTGGATATCTCTCCTCTCTCTCCCTCACAGACAGCACTGATGTTTGTTGGATATCTCTCCTCTCTCTCTCTCACAGACAGCACAGATGTTTGTTGGATATCTCTCCTCTCTCTCTCTCACAGACAGCACCGATATGTGTTGTGGTATCTCTCCTCTCTCTCCCTCAAAGGCAGCACCGATGTGTGTTGTGGTATCTCCCCTCTCTCTCCCTCAAAGGCAGCACCGATGTGTGTTGTGGTATCTCCCCTCTCTCTCTCCCTCAAAGGCAGCACCGATGTGTGTTGTGGTATCTCCCCTCTCTCTCTCCTCAAAGGCAGCACCGATGTGTGTTGTGGTATCTCCCCTCTCTCTCCCTCAAAGGCAGCACCGATGTGTGTTGTGGTATCTCCCCTCTCTCTCTCCCTCAAAGGCAGCACCGATCTGTGTTGTGGTATCTCCCCCCTCTCTCTCCCTCAAAGACAGCACCGATGTGTGTTGTGGTATCTCCCCCCTCTCTCTCCCTCAAAGACAGCACTGATGTTTGTTGTGGTATCTCCCCTCTCTCTCTCCCTCAAAGACAGCACTGATGTTTGTTGTGATATCTCCCCTCTCTCCCTCACAGACAGCACTGATGTTTGTTGGATATCTCTCCTCTCTCTCTCACAGACAGCACAGATGTTTGTTGTGATATCTCCCCTCTCTCTCTCCCTCAAAGACAGCACTGATGTTTGTTGTGATATCTCTCCTCTCTCCCTCACAGACAGTGCCGATGTGTGTTGTGATATCTCCCCCCTCTCTCTCTCTCTCTCAAAGGCAGCACTGATGTTTGTTGTGATATCTCCCCTCTCTCCCTCACAGACAGCACTGATGTTTGTTGTGATATTCTCTCAAACCATACAGCAGAATTGACAGCAGGACTCTCACACATTCAGTGACAACCCTATTAAAGGCTATATGAATACTACAATAACAATAAAAACTGTGGAAACATACCTGCAACTTCCTGTGTCTCTTTCCTGCAATATCTTGCCTGCTGTGTCTTTGGATCAATCTCTGGTTCAGAACAGAGGTACCTTAATATGAATGTAAGGAAAACAATCCTCGCAAGAAATAAATATGTGCTATCGACAGTTAATACATGTATTATTTTACCACAGACACTCTCTCTCTCTCTCTCTCGACACAGATTTTCATCCAAGTATGCTTTCTCAGTGACTCAATGAGCATGCTCAGGAAGATCGAAATGTGTTGGTCTCGAAGTCAGTAAGGTCTCTGAGAAGGTCAAGGCTAACTAAAATCAGCTTCATTATTCTGTCAAGCCACATGGGTGAACCAGCTAATAGGCTTGTGAGAAGGGCTACTGTGGAAAGTGGACAAGTAATGGAAAGCGGAGAAGTAATGGACTGAATCAAAGCTGTCCTGATAGAAATAATAAAAGTAAATAAAATAATCAATTACAAATATCTAGTTTCAACTCTTTGCTTTAATTGATGCCGCATGTCCCGTGGGTTGATTGTGTAGGCAAGTTTACGTTTAGTAATTTTATGAACGGAAAATCAATGTTGAAGACCAGCTGACCGGTGTACTGACTAATGTTGGGAGCAATCCCCATAAGTGATAGGTATGCTAGTGACACCGCGACCCGAAATGAAACCGGAAATGATATACCGCGCCACCTCAGAACGATCCACTGTGTCCCCAAAATTGGCTATGTAAGACCATTCATGCTTACGACATCACTCATTCATTCAAATATCACATGACAATAATAAATGCCATCTTAGGTTCGGCAGAAAAGGTTAGTCTAACATTCTATGCATAGCGATTGGTTGAAATTATTGTGACCTTTTAAATATAATTATTTGGCAAACAGTAAGTAATTTTATATTCTAGAGCTTGCTTACTTAATTTTACCATATTTTTAGATGGATATTCAAATTCAACACCCATTTTTACATATATTTGGAGAGTTTCATTGTGGATATCGCTTGATATGCTGTTCAAAAAAAATATTTCTGTGGGATGTTATTCGTCTTTGTGAATGGAACTCCAAGATGGTGACTGCCGGCCGTGGAAACTTTTAACTCTCAAAACGTGTAATTTCAACTACTAAAGTTAAAGAGAATACAAGTTTAAAGATTATTATTAATTTATTTGTATACCTGTACTATTTGTTATCATTTAACATGACGGAACATATTACTGAAGTCAGTTATCATATCCATCTATAACAGGTTAGAGACAATCTAGCACGGACCAGGCAGCGTGAAGATAATGAGACACACTGAAGAGTTCCAAAATTACGCGATTCATGACAAAATTTTAAAGTCAGACACCTCCACTCAAATGTGAATATTTCCACTTAGAATTGACATACAGGCATCGTTGATGTACCGTTATATTTGGTTTTTCGCGGCATATCCATCTGTGGTGGTCTCATTAGTAAATAATTTTAGAATCATGACTGCACTGACTACTGTAGAGGGAGCTATCCTTGTACGGCATACGTCACCCCGCCATCATCAGTAAAGTAGGAAGGTTTGAATGAAGAATGGTTAGAATTTACTGTATCGGCTAAATCTAACATAATTGTATCATAATTGATATTAAATTAACAAGTTATGAAAGCAGTTAATAAAATCATAAATAAGCCACCGCTACCAGTAAAGACTAAAGTGAGTATGATAATTTTAAAGGATACTGCCCCATCAACAAATCCGTGCACTTCTTGAGATTATCTTCTGTCGTCCCATCTCCGGCTCTAACTTCTATGATAACTTGAGCAAATGCTAGCAGCGACGAAACTGCAATACCTAAGCTATAAAGTCGAAAAGCTAAATGTTTTAATCTCTGAACAAGAACCATGTTTCTTGTTTAGATGATCAAAAATAACAGAACAGACAATATCGTCGAAATGTTGTTGTTCGTTTGTTTTCCATTTTCTTCTGACACACACAGGAGAGTTCCGATCAGAAGATTGAAAAACTTTCACGGGAAATAAAGACTGTCATCAACGAATGCCTTAAAGAGGCTAACGAAACTAGAACATTATATACAACAATAAGAAAGAGATATTATTATGAGAAGAGAGGCGTTTGAGAACATCGTGACAAGTGGAAAAAATCGAGGGGAAGAGAGGCAGACCACGAGAAATGATGCTGGATAGATTGCGACGGTGGCATGGAGGAATATCAATGGCAGAGTTGATCCAGAAAACCAAAGACCGAGATCTGTGGTGAGACGCCAGTCGGCACGGCACTTGATGCTGATGATATTCATGTGCCCTGATTACTGGAGTAGGCGCCCGTGCCTCTCCACAGTCCACACATCTAGGTCTTTCGTGCTCTGGATCAAATCTGCTACCGGCTTCCTGGCCTAGAGGTTGGCGACTTTTCTCCATAATCTCGTATACTCTCGTAAGTAACGTGACGACGGTGAGAATCAGCAGTGGTTCGAATCGCGTCGGTAACTTACGGGATATGTGAGCCGGCCGCTCGGAAAGCAATGGCAAACTACTGAGCGTAATCTTGTCAAGAAATCAACAATCAGCTGAAAGATGCTGATGTTGACAGCAATATCCTGTAAAGGATATGCAAACAATTTATTTTTAACTAGCTGACCCGGCCCGGCTTCGCCCAGGCCCTGGCGGGTATCTATCTATCTATCTATCTATCTATCTATCTATCTATCTATCTATCTATCTATCTATCTATCTATCTATCTATCTATCTATCTATCTATCTATCTATCTGTCTGTCTGTCTGTCTGTCTGTCTGTCTGTCTGTCTGTCTGTCTGTCTGTCTGTCTGTCTGTCTGTCTGTCTGTCTGTCTGTCTGTCTGTCTGTCTGTCTGTCTGTCTGTCTGTCTGTCTGACTCGGCCCGGCTTCGCCCAGCTCCTGGTGGGGAGCATCTAATTTAATTCATATAAGTAGTCATATAAGCTCCCGTTCCCGACTGTCTGTCTGTCTGTCTGTCTGTCTGTCTGTCTGTCTGTCAGTCTGTCTGTCTGTCTGTCTGTCTGACCCAGCTTCGTCCAGCCCCTGGTGGGGAGCATTCCCGTTCCCGACTGTCTGTCTGTCTGTCTGTCTGTCTGTCTGTCTGTCTGTCTGTCTGTCTGTCTGTCTGTCTGTCTGTCTGTCTGTCTGTCTGTCTGTCTGTCTGTCTGTCTGTCTGTCTGTCTGTCTATGTTCGGCCCGTTCCCGTTAAAAATATAGATAGAATAGAAGAATAGATAGATTGATAGTAGAAAATATGATTGGAAGAGATCTATCTAAAGTAAACTTACCAAGATATCACGAACAGCCAATAAATGGTGGGCGGTGGGTTGACTGCAAACGATATGCAACTAACTTTTTTTCACAAAAAATTACTTTTTTATTTTAACGAACGAAAATCTTTCGCAGGCCCGTCCTACATTCTTCCCTTCTTCTCTATTTCTTCTCATACATTCTTTCATTCAACATCTCTGATGAAGCAATTCTTTGACAACAAAAGAACAATAAGCATTAAAATGCATGAAAAGTAACTCGTTGAGGAAATGTTTAAATTTTTTTTTTTTGGTGGGTTTGGCGGTTACCCCGCCTCCCCCTTTTATTTTGGCGTGGACCCTTAGTCTCACTGTGAGCTATTGCCCACAGTGGTCCAACGGGCCCACATTTAAAGTGATGCTATGTGAGGTGGTTTTGATCACCCCGGCCCCTGACCAGACCAGGCGCACTACTGTGGGGGATGCAGCAAATGCGTCTGATCCTAGCCAAAGGACCGAGAACGATCATCCCGGCCTCCGACCAGACCAAGCGCACTAAGAACGATCATCCCGGCCTCCGACCAGACCAAGCGCACTACTGGAAAGGGGGGGGGGGGCAGTAAATGCACCTGATCTTAGCCAAAAGGCCGAGTTTAAATGTATAAATACCCAACATGGGTGTAACGCGCCATACATATGAGAATGTTAAAAAAAAAGATTAATGTGCTGTTGAAGAAAAATTAAAAGATGAGTTAGAAAATTCTAACTATTTAAATAGATGCATTATTTTTATGAAAATTTTGAAAACGCCTTAAAGATTATATCACTATTTATTATAACTTATATGCCTGTAATTAACTATAGACAAAGAGTTTACAAATCTTTGAAAACAATGCAACAATCTATATATAAAATAATAGCAATGTTATTAAAAGTTATGCTCCTTGAAATAACTTTTCTTATGTTAAGTCCCCTTGCTATATAGAAATGGTAATGTAAATTTAATTATTAAATTTGAGTAAGTAAATAGCTGATTCTACAATTAAAAAAACTATGACAGATGGTTGCACGAGAATGAAAAGAAGACGTGTAGAAAATTTCATCTCAATCGGATGGACCGTTATCGATCGCATCCAACACATCCCCACCCACCCACATACATACATTCTGTTATATATATATATATATATATATATAATACTATATATATATATATATATATATATATATATATATATATATATATATGATGCTTTCCATTGACACCTCTCACGACATGACCACAGAATGCAGTTTGTCTCTTTCTTACAGTTTTATATAATTGAGATACATTTCTTGTATTCTTTATTATGTTTTATCAGTATCTTGTTCAACATTTCTGGGTTATAGCAAGGATACATATTTATGTAATATGTATTTAGGCATTCGAAAGTCAGGTCTTAGATGTGACTGAGCTACCGTACGACAGGGATGTGTAATGTCTTCAGATCTTTTTTCCCTATACAGTGACAATATTTTCAGAAATGTAGAAGATATAAATGGAATCAGCATTGGAGGACGAAACATCAATAACATTAGATATGCAGATGATACAGTATTGATTGCAGACAATGAGCCGGATCTGCAACAATTAGTAGATGCGGTTGTTGCACACAGTGAACAACGGGGGTTAGAATTAGATTGTAAAAAGACACAGATTATGGTCGTCACTAGGAAGAACGAAATACCACAATGTCATATACAAGTACATGGGAATATTCTTCAACAAGTGAATCGGTACAATTATCTCGGAACAGTCATAACATCTGATGGGAGATGCCTTGAAAAGATTAGAACAAGAATCGCCATGGCGAAAGTAGCCTTAAGCAAGATGAAAAACATACCAATAAAAAGATGTCAATTTAAACGAGAAAAAGAGTGTTGAGGTGCTACATAGAGCCTGTTCTTTTGTATGGATGTGAAACTTGGACAATGAGCAGTCAAGCTGAAAACATCTGATGGCTGCAGAAATGTGGCATTCTGAGGAGAATGCAACGAATACCATGGACAGACAGAAAAACCAATGACCAAATATTAAAGGAGACAAATAGAAATCGTAAACTGATTAGAGAAATTATACGAAGACAGTCAAAATTTTTAGGACATGTTATGTGAAGAAATGGATTGGAGAACTTGGTGACAACTGGCAAGATCAAAGGGAACAGACCAAGGGGAAGACCGAGAAGTAAATACCTGGATGGCTTGGTCACATGGCATGATCGAGACAGGAACACTTAGCTGATTCACGACTCTGGTGATCGAGTGAAATGGCGAGTCATGACCGCCCACGCTTTCCGGCATGGCACATGATTGATTGACCGTATGACAGTAGACGGTACTACCTGCTTCTGTTAGCGACGCTTACCAAACCCGACACCCCACATTGTGCCTACGGCTTCGGGCGGAGGAGCGCAATTGAGAGGGTATAAACCTTATCCTAGTGCGAGGAAATGCAACCTCAAGACTAAATGTCATGGCAGGGCAGGTCAGGCCCTAAGCCTTGGTTGGCAACTGGTCTAGGATCGAAGCTCTGGGACATAGCCACCTGCCATCGCTCCGAACATGCAGTCACGTTCAAATAATAAATAAACTTGGGCAGATTCAAAAGCACTACACACGAAACTCACAGCTCACAGTGTCGCACCACGCACTCACTCAGTAGCAGGGCGACGGAACCATCAAACCTCCTTAGTCGCCTCTTACGACATGCGTGGTAGGCTACAGTGTTGCTATTCTTTGTTTCCCTTATGGGCCCCGGCAACACACGGGAGACAACGAAAGTTGTGGAAGTCAAAGGAAGTTAAACTTAGCATCAAATCTGGAATATTTAACTCCAATGTTATTTTTCTTTTCTTCTTTGTTCGCTCGCTTAAACTCACGTGTAGTCCTTACACACTGTTTAAAGTAGTAAATGTTTTGCATATCCTTTACAGGACATCGCTGTCAACATCAGCATCTTTCAGCTGATTGTTGATTTCTTGGCAAGATTACGCTCAGTAGTTTGCCATAGCTTTCTGGGCGACCGGCTCCATACTCTCATAAGTCACTGGCGCGACTCGAACCGCTTCCAATTCTCGTGTGCTCACGTCAACCACGAGAGTATTCGGGATTACGGAGAAAACTGCTAATCCCTCTGCCAGGGAGACCGGCGTTTAAAGTAGTAAGGGACTGAATTTTGCGTGTGGGTTTGCTTTCCCTTTTACCGTGTCCCTCGCCTTCAAGCGAACCCACTCCGACTTCAGAGGTAACTTCAAGTTTAAGTCAATACTACTGTATGGATCAGAAACATTGAGAACAACTTAAAGGATTACACATAAACTACAGACATTCACTAACTTGTGCCTGGGCAGAATAGTGGGACTAATGTGGTATGGCAGAATAGTGGGACTAATGTGGTATGGCAGAATAGTGGGTCTAATGTGGTATGGCAGAATAGTGGGTCTAATGTGGTATGGCAGGATAATGGGACTAATGTGGTATGGCAGAATAGTGGGTCTAATGTGGTATGTCAGAATAGTGGGACTAATGTGGTATGACAGAATAGTGGGTCTAATGTGGTATGGCAGAATAGTGGGTCTAATGTGGTATGTCAGAATAGTGGGACTAATGTGGTATGTCAGAATAGTGGGACTAAAGTGGTATGGCAGAATAATGGGACTAATGTGGTATGGCAGAATAGTGGGACTAATGTGGTATGTCAGAATAGTGGGACTAATGTGGTATGGCAGAATAATGGGACTAATGTGGTATGGCAGAATAGTGGGACTAATGTGGTATGTCAGAATAGTGGGACTAATGTGGTATGGCATAATAATGGGACTAATGTGGTATGGCAGAATAGTGGGACTAATGTGGTATGGCAGAATAGTGGGACTAATGTGGTATATCAGAATAGTGGGTCTAATGTGGTTTGGCAGAATAGTGGGTCTAATGTGGTATGGCAGAATAGTGGGTCTAATGTGGTATGGCAGAATAATGGGACTAATGTGGTATGGCAGAATAGTGGGACTAATGTGGTATGGCATAATAGTGGGTCTAATGTGGTATGGCAGAATAGTGGGTCTAATGTGGTATGGCAGAATAGTGGGACTAATGTGGTATAGCAGAATAGTGGGTCTAATGTGGTATGGCATAATAGTGGGTCTAATGTGGTATGGCAGAATAGTGGGACTAATGTGGTATGTCAGAATAGTGGATCTAATGTGGTATGGCAGAATAGTGGGACTAATATGGTATGGCAGAATAGTGGGACTAATGTGGTATGGCAGAATAGTGGGTCTAATGTGGTATGGCAGAATAGTGGGTCTAATGTGGTATGGCAGAATCCCCAATGTAGAGCTCATGGAGGGAAATAAAGAAATGCCAGCACAACAAGAGGTGAGAACAAGATGCTGCCGCTGGACATGGCACACGTTGAGAGATTCAGAGAACAGTATGAGGATAGTAATAGTTGAGATATCCCAAGAACAATATGAGGATAGTAACAGTTGAGAGATTCAGAGAACAGTATGAGGATAGTAATAGTTGAGATATCCCAAGAACAATATGAGGATAGTAACAGTTGAGAGATTCAGAGAACAGTATGAGGATAGTAATAGTTGAGATATCCCAAGAACAATATGAGGATAGTAACAGTTGAGAGATTCAGAGAACAGTATGAGGACAGTAATAGTTGAGAGATCCCAAGAACAATATGAGGATAGTAATAGTTGAGAGATCCCAAGAACAATATGAGGATAGTAATAGCGTAACTAGACACTCCCTTGTCTGGACAGGACACATGTTGAGAGATCCCGAGAACAGTATGAGGTTAGTAATAGTTGAGAGATCCCGAGAACAGTATGAGGTTAGTAATAGTTGAGAGATCCCGAGAACAGTATGAGGGTAGTAATAGTTGAGAGATTACGAGAACATTATGAGGGTAGTAATAGTTGAGAGATTCCGAGAACAGTATGAGGTTAGTAATAGTTGAGAGATTACGAGAACATTATAAGGGTAGTAATAGTTGAGAGATTACGAGAACATTATGAGGGTAGTAACAGTTGAGAGATTCCGAGAACAGTATTAGGGTAGTAATAGTTGAGAGATCCCGAGAAAAGTATGAGGGTAGTAATAGTTGAGAGATCCCGAGAACAGTATGAGGGTAGTAATAGTTGAGAGATATCGAGAACAGTATGAGGGTAGTAATAGTTGAGAGATCCCGAGAACAGTATTAGGGTAGTAATAGTTGAGAGATCCCGAGAACAGTATGAGGGTAGTCATAGTTGAGAGATTCCGAGAACAGTATGAGGGTTGTAATAGTTTACCTAGACAATCCCTTGTCTGGACAGGACACACGTTGAGAGATTCCGAGAACAGTATGAGGGTAGTAATAGTTGAGAGATTCCGAGAACAGTATGAGGATAGTAATAGTTTAACTAAACATTCCCTTGTCTGGACAGGACACACGTTGAGATATCCCGAGAACAGTATGAGGACAGTAATAGTTGAGAGATCCCGAGAACAATATGAGGACAGTAATAGTTGAGAGATCCCGAGAACTAGTATGAGGGTAGTAATAGTTGAGAGATTCCGAGAACAGTGTGAGGATAGTAATAGTTGAGAGATCCCGAGAACAGTATGAGGATAGTAATAGTTGAGAGATCCCGAGAACAGTGTGAGGATAGTAATAGTTGAGAGATCCCGAGAACAGTATGGGGATGGTAATAGTTGAGAGATCCCGAGAACAGTATGAGGATAGTAATAGTTGAGAGATCCCGAGAACAGTAATAGTTGAGAGATCCCGAGAACAGTGTGAGGATAGTAATAGTTGAGAGATCCCGAGAACAGTATGGGGATGGTAATAGTTGAGAGATCCCGAGAACAGTATGAGGATAGTAATAGTTGAGAGATCCCGAGAACAGTAATAGTTGAGAGATCCCGAGAACAGTATGAGGATAGTAATAGTTGAGAGATCCCGAGAACAGTATGAGGATAATAATAGTTGAGAGATCCCGAGAACAGTGTGAGGATAGTAATAGTTGAGAGATCCCGAGAACAGTATGAGGATAGTAATAGTTGAAAGATCCCGAGAACAGTATGAGGGTAGTAATAGTTGAGAGATCCCGAGAACAGTGTGAGGATAGTAATAGTTGAGAGATCCCGAGAACAGTAAAAGGACAGTAATAGTTGAGAGATCCCGAGAACAGAATGAGGATGATAATAGTAATAGTTGTCATATCCTGAGAACAGTATGAGGATAGTAATAGTTGAGAGATTCCGAGAACAGTATGGGGATGGTAATAGTTGAGAGATCACGAGAACAGTGTGAGGATAGTAATATTTTAACTAGACACTCCCTTGTCTGGACAGGACACACGTTGAGAGATTCCGAGAACAGTATGAGGGTAGTAATAGTGTAACTAGACACTCCCTTGTCTGGAATCCACAAGGCGAACAAAATAGTTTTATAACCCGAAGTTGTTTCCTCCTAAGGGTGTGATGTGATAGCAAATTCATAGTTTGTAATTCTTTGTTGTAGAGTAATGAGGAACAGGTGGTCAATCTTTCCCTCACTTTAACAAGTGACGAGTTCATGTGACGAACCCATGTCCGACCGTTCCCATGACATTACCAGCGCAGTTTGCTATCAACTTCGCTAGCGCTCACACAAACGAAATAGTGGGAGATCTAAATCCACCAGAAGAAGAGAATTAAGGACATAGATGAATACACTGGGCAAGATTTGGATGGAGTTGTAGGATTTGGCAAAGATTGGACGGCTGGTGTGACATTGATTGGGGAACTATGTCCCAATGGCGGATAGAGAGGAAAAGAGGGAAAAGAATTTTGACAGGTCGTAATCTTTTATTTACAGTTTAACAAGGGCACGTTTTCTGCAGACGTATTTAAAAACCAAGAGGGGTGTTTAATGGTGTCAGGTCTTAGTTAGATATGACTGAGCTACCGTATGACAGGAGACGGTATTGCCTGCTTTCTGTTAGTGCCGAAAGTGCCGAATGTTAGCTCACGAAAACCCGACAATGCACATTGTGCCAACGGCTTCGGAAGGATGCTTGTAATTGGGAGGCTACAAGCCTTATCCTGGTGCGAGGAAATGCATCCTAAGACTAAATGTCATGGCAGGGCAGACCAAGCCACAAAGCCTTGATCGTCAACGGTCTATGATCGAAGCTCCGACTCGCTGACAGTTAGAACATTGTTTTGCTGATCCGACAGCTCCTGCAGCTTGTCTTGTTCAAAATGTATTGGTGTTACCTTTCCTTTGGGGTAAACTAGGCAGGCCGAGAGAGGAATCATCCTGCAATGAGCAACACATGGTCTCTACAAATCAGCCCAGGCTTTAGTGCCATGGAGATGTATAACTCCTCTCATGGTCTGGTTGTAGTCATTATGCATTTTCTGCAGCACAATGTAGCGAACTATCGTCTGCCAAGACGGCAAGGTACCAATGTGTGAGAGGCTTTTTACAAATATACACATAATAAAACTTAACAAATGAAAATACATGTTCATTAATTTAATTAATCTATTTAATTCTTGACGAATACAATGTGTTCTAAATGTGGTATAATTGTATATTTCATTTCTTTTCAACAATCTCATTGCAAACAACCTCGTTCCACCATTTTTATTTTTTTTTACAAAAATAAATATTGTTTTTAGAGTGCTTGCCTCACGTTTCAAGCGACGTGTTTTCTATCTCGGTGAGGCTCCAATGTTAAAAAATACATCCTCTGGCGCAAAATACGTGGCCATTGCTTGGGCAAGTAACTTTTATTTTGAGCCCCTGGAAAGAAATCTATAAGCACAGACAACCGATATAGATATATTTAAAACAAGAAAATGTAGGTAAGCGTGGCCAAATAGATAAGAGCGCTTGCTCTTAGACTTCCGGTGTGTTGATGCCGAGGTCGTGGGTTCAACCTTCACACCGGTCAGCTGGACTACAAAATTTGACTCTTCGTCCTTGACTTGAGAAAGTAAATTACAAGTACCTCAGAAGTCGGAGTGGATTCGCCTGATGGCGAGAGACATTGGTAGTAGAGATAGATAATCCACGAGCAAAAATCAGTCCAGTGCACCCCCAGTAGTCGCAGCTACTATTAGAAGAAGCACTTGTATGGCTACACTTGACTTCAAAGCGAGCGAATGAAAAGAAAAAAAAAATGTCGTTTTCCTCAAGCCCTAGTTATTTCATTTTCCTCAGTTTTATTTGTATTGATAACCACTTTTCTTCAATATTGAGTTCTTGTTGGGTAGATTTGTTTCGTCTTTTCTTTAAGCAGCCGAAAAGTTCGCAATGGTAAGGGTAGGGGACCTCTTTATATAGACAATGGACATGGCCACTGACCAGTATGGCCGCTACCGAGAAGGAAATCAACGGCAGACTATCTTCTTTACAAATGTCTATATAGAAAATTCTAGAAGTCAAAGTACATACAATGATGTGGAAAGGATATTATCTAGACAGATAAACAATAATATTAAATATTATAATAGCTAAACAAAACTATTAAATATGATAATAGTGAGATTTCACAAAGCGATTTTGTGAAATAATAACAAAAGAGATAACGAACATATCTCAGCACATTACATTCCATGATGAGGCGCAATAGAATAACCGGATAGACCAGCTACATACTACCACAAGAAAGGAAACATCAAATCAATCAGAAAGCCATCACGACCAGTACAGGGCGATTACCGTATTACAGACAGGTCAGAACAAATCAACATTCTGCACCTCAGAAAATGACACAGTCGTTTACACAGGCACATGTTTTCAAAATTTAACTTTGCCACATAGCCAATGTAGATTAGATCCCCAGACAGCAGATCACATATTCTAGACTGCCGCTTATACGACATATGTAGGCAATACCTTCTGCTCCAGAGAAACAGCAGTGGAAGATAAACTTTATGGACCACTGAGTGAGCTAAAAAAGCAAGAGATAACACCGTGGATATTGGTAATAAACTTCAAGCGAAGGAAAGAAGACACCGTTGCTACAGTATGGTAAACAAACATGGAGGAATGCTAAGATGATTATAAATAAACCACATAGGTTCATTCATTACTGCCTGCACAGAATAGGAATAAAATGATACGACAGAATCACCAACATGGAGCTCATGGTGAGACCTAGACAAATATCTTAAAATCAGGACGCGAGGAAAAGACACTGGTTAGGACATACACCAAGAAAACACGAGAACAGTGTTATTAGAAATTTCTTTGTCTGGAACCCATAGACAACGGAAATAGAATTAGACCTAAAATATACGGGGGGGGGGGGGGGTGGGTGGGGAGATTTAGGGACAGAAATGAATATCATGGGAATGGTATGCATAGAGCTGCAGGAGAAAGTAAACGATAGAATGGAATTATGTTGGTTGAAGGTCAATGCACCAATGGGGGAAATCGTGTGTACAGTCAGGAGAACGGGTAGATAGATCATCAAGGCTTGGAGACAATGGCGCTGGAAGGAGTGACCAGAAGTTCTAACCTACACTCAAACCCAGAGGAAAGGCCAGGTGGGCATATAATCCATCTGTTACTGTACAGTAAGTATTGAGACTCTTCGCTGGCTGTTGTGGAAGAGGACGGAGCACTATGGGAATATCCCCAGTTCTTGACTCAACTAAACTCATGTCAACTCAACTGGAGAAATAAATGACGAAATAAAGAAGAAATGACATGATCTCTTACAACATCCATTCTGGAAGGCAAAGTAACAACACAAGTAAGCAAACGACAGACAACGATACAAGCGGGAAGTTAGCATAGAGAGATGGTCAAAAAGCAATCATTCAAAGCGTTCAGCGGAAGCGAGAGGGAAAGGAAGTACTGGAAACCCACTGATGAAACGTGGCCTGATTGCAGTTGGATCTACCACATTCTGCGATAGATCAACATGATGATGTAGGTCAGACTTCCGGCACACATGGCCAAAGTGGATACGATGAAAGCTTGCCGGCTGTAGACCTGCGCTTGGGCGTAGTTTCCTTCAGATTTCAATATTTGGCACTGAGGAAACATGAGTGGAATGTGTTCATTTTCAATAACTAAAGATGGATACATATATTTGAACAAGAATAAAGTTAAGATTAGAATGACATCGTAATAGAACAGTTTGTTGCGTATCTTTTACAGGAGTCGCAATCAAGTTCAGTATACTTCGGCTGTTTGTGATTTGCTCGGCGAATTTACTTTCAATAGTTTGGTGATTTACTAGATAATGTTTGCGGTCAATAGTTTGCAAATGCTTTCTGAACGGCCGCTGCTACATGCCAACGAAATCAAAGCAAAGCGGTTTGCTTCTAAATAGCCCACGGCTGCTTTCGAATTCTCGACTCTGTATGTCGGGGAATTATGATAATCTCTCAAAGGAAAGGGAGATGCGGCTGGGCAATAGCTAGCATATCTGTCTGCTTACCCGAGGTTCATGGGTTCAATTCGCATCGAGGTGGATGTCTTTTACTAAATTGATTTAGGCTTCATGGTCAACCGTCCTGAAATGCGTACCAGGAAATATTCCGAGAAGTGAAAGTTGTAGGCGTGGTGTTTACTACAACACCTACCGAGGGTCGATATGTTCATACAAATATGGGGCTAGTACCATTTGTCCAATTCGCCTAAGGCGAAATACCACGACCCAGGAAGAAGACTGATACGTCAGTCGTGTGGAAACCACACCTCAGTGTCAAGTGAAAAACAGGCGGAATAAGAGACTGACAATGATGCAGTTGGGATCCTTTGTTGTGCCGTGGCTTCATTGTATATTATACACACTGGTGAATCTCTCTCTGTACTTGCTTCAGCGTTATCAGCTGTATGGGTATGTGGGAGTGTGTGGGTGTGTGTGAGTGTTAGTGTGTGTGTGTGTGTTAGTATGTGTGTGTGTCTGTGAGTGTTAGTGTGTGTGTATGTGTGCGTTCGTGTGTGTGTGTGGGGGTGGTGTTTGTGTGTGTGTGTGTGTGTGTGTGCGCGCGCGCGCGATTTAAATATCTAGGAGAAAAACTCCAGAACAAATCTGTGAGAAAACCCTGCATTACTTGGAGAATGAAACTACCTTTATGTACTAAAGAAAATCTTGATAAATATTTTTTGCCCGATATTATACTGCCAATGCCAAGCGTGGACGCTTACTGCAACCAATGAGCACAAACTCATCACAACAGAGATGAGATGCATTAAAAGAGTTGCGCGAGCAACCGTGCGAGATAGAGTTAGGAATGAGAAAATTAGAGGACGATTGGGTATGAAATCAATGATGCACTTCATTAAAGAACAACATGTTAAATGGTCTGGCCGCCTCACAAGATTACCCTGGTAGCATCTGCCACAGGGTAGAAACATAATGCATACAGAGCAAGGAGAAGACCAAGTAACAGATGGAGTGTTAGTACTAAGAACAACTTTAGATAAATGAATACGAAATTAGAAAGTAATATAGCTCATAAAAGATCTTTACAGCTCCCTCCAACACTAATGTAAATTGAAGAAGAGAAGAAGAAGACTCAGTGCTGTTGCCGAGTCTAAACAATGCCGGTTGTTAGGAAACAAACTTACTAAAAAGTTATTAACATTTTAAACATATTGTCTAATGCTTAATTAGGACCATTTCGTCGGGGCCCCACAGGAATCACTTGCCATCGAGCACCACTGGTTGTTGCTGTCTGTCTATGCGGCACTTTATCACACTGTCCTTGACCGGCCTCTCTTTCGTCTTCCTTTTGGCGCCAATGTCATGGATATTTTTAGTCAACGTGCAAGTGTCATTCTATAAGTCTATAAATAAACTTACCATGTTTGAATAGTATATGGCAACCAAGCCAATAGGCCAACAGAACAAGCAGGAGATAAAAGCCAGGAACTGATGCTCGTTGTCCAAAAACGTTGCTCTTCTACCATCGAACGGAACCTAAATGTTTAGTGAGACAGAAAGAACGGTTACAGAAGAAAAGTGTGTACAAGACCAAACTTTGAATATTCAGCTCTAACGTCAAATTACTTCTGCTGTTAAAAGGGTTAACGACAATAGGATCGACTTATTGCACTGGGTTCCATATGACTTAGTCTTCTTTCCTCAGAAGGCGTCGCACAGAGCACGAACTCCGTGGTTCTATCGACGTACCCCTGGGAGATTCCCCAAATATTGCACTCGTGAACCGAACTATAGCGTCCACACAAAAAAACGAACTCATGACTTCCGAAGGGTGAGGCAAGCGGTTTCACTACTTGGCCACGGTGACTATCACTTTTGCTGTGTGGGTCCCAAACACGGAGAACGACAAAAACATCGACTAATAAAATGACAGTGGACATGTGGTTTCTGGATAAAATGCTAAGAATAATATAGACAGGCATAACAATTAATGAGCACGTCCTATAAGAAACAATTAAAACCGTAAACTGATTAGAAAAATTGTAGGCCCGTTGTGAGAAAAAATGCAATGGAGAACTTCGTGACGAGATTGAGTGGAATAGAACAAGGGATGTATCGGGATGGTTTGGCCACGGGGCATAATCCACGCTTATCGGCATGTCAATGATGATGAGGATGATGATGATGATGATGATGATGATAATGATGATGATGATGATGATGATGATGATGATGATGTTCTTGTTATGGCAGATACTGTTATTGGTTAGTTAGTTGGTAGTATTGACACGTCTGGAAGACTGTTGGTTTTAAGTTCGATGCATTGGCACTCAAGTCGACCGAGCCATAGAAAGGGTTTCCGTCAGTCGAAGTGAGGGTAATTTAGAGACTTCACTCAACCTATTACCAAAGTACAGTCTCGTGGCCACTGTGTTGAAGAGCTATCACTCCTTTATCTAAGTGCAGACACCAACGGATGTGCAAAATCCATACTGAAATGTCACATCTGCGAAGAGGTATAATAGGATGTAACAATATTATGATACAACACAATTCAAGCAGGCCAGCTGAGATTAGGCTTAGTTCGATGATATTTCCTAAACTGGTTTTGGGTATATGGTGTATTTTTAATGATTGTGCAGTGTTTGAAAATATTGCCGCTACAAGTTTTGTATTCACCCTCTGTAAAGTACATGCAATATAATAGGTAAATACAAAACTTGGACCGGCAATATTTTCAAACACAGCGCAATCATTAAAAATACACCCTGTATTTAATTGTCAACAGACCCCGATCCAGTGTCCAGATCGTTGGGGTTTGGAGTGCTAGGTCTTTACATATTCTGATTTAAGGTGAAAATGGATCTTGTGTCTGGTTCCCTTTCTAGCCATCTTTCCTTCAATGACCACTCCCAGAAATTTATTTTTAAACATTATCCGACATCCATAATATCAGACTGGTCGACCCCGAAGTTGTACCAGCCATGAATATTAATCCTGCCACTGGATTTAACAGATTAAGTGGCAAACAAACAGAAGGTTTGGACCAAACAAACAGTAGAGTTGGACCAAACAAACAGTAGAGTTGGACCAAACAAACAGTAGAGTTGGACCAAACAAACAGTAGAGTTGGACCAAACAAACAGTAGAGTTGGACCAAACAAACAGTAGAGTTGGACCAAACAAACAGTAGAGTTGGACCAAACAAACAGTAGAGTTGGACCAAACAAACAGTAGAGTTGGACCAAACAAACAGTAGAGTTGGACCAAACAAACAGTAGAGTTGGACCAAACAAACAGTAGAGTTGGACCAAACAAACAGTAGAGTTGGACCAAACAAACAGTAGAGCTTGGACCAAACAAACAG
>JACEFZ010025770.1:0-70915 GCA_014155875.1 Cepaea nemoralis
TTGCTTTTCTAACCCATTTTGCTTTATTAAAGTTAAAGGTTGGCCTGTTGTTGTTGGCGCTTAGCTGGGGCTTTGTTCTGGTGTTGATTATTATGGGTAGGTGGTCTGTGTTCGTGTCCTCTGTCAGGTCATTAGCTGTGTCTTGGCAGTTTGGTCTGGGATCTATCCTAGTTATCGTCCCATCGTTGAGCACTGCCATAAAAGCCCTGTTGTTATGTATCGCTTCCCATGTGGTGTGGTGGCAGTTGAAGTCACCCACTATTAGGGTTTCTGATGTCAGTCTGGCTTGGAGGGCCTGGATATCTTCGTCCTCAACTATTCCTTTGGGACAGTATGGATTAATTATTGTTAGGTTTTTAGGGTTCCTTGTGATGGTTGCACTGACACACTACAAGTTCTTGGTGAGGAATGTTTCCTGTGTCACAATCTGAAACTGTTCGTGTACTAACAGGGCAACCCCCACCCCCTTTCGCTTCTGCTCTGTCCTTTCTAATTTTAATTGGGAACTCTCCTGTGTACGACTATTACTTTCCCACAGAGGGAATCAATCAATATATATCCTCAGTTTGCCAGGCCACCCTATGAAGAACAGATTTGAAAACCTAGCTATGGGGCGGTTGAAAAGAAGTAGTTTTATCCACCAGGTCAAACGACTCTGCAGAGAATCCACCGATCTGCCCACAGTTGGTATCCCCTTAACAACTATTCCAGAGCAAACTCGGTGGAAAGATGAACATAGACTATCATTACAAATCCAGACAAAAGTGAGAGGAATATTTGACAAGAAAGAACAGAACAGTGTGCAGCGCAGAACAGCCACTCTCAGCTTCCTTGATGAAGAATCCCCACAGGACCTTTGGATACGAGTCTACATAGATGGGTCAGCACAAAATGCTGTTCGAAATGGAGTAGCGGGAGTTTACATAGAATACCCAAATAATACCAGGGACACAGCCAGAGTACCGACAGTAAAGTACTGTCATAACTATGATGCTGAAATTGAGGCAATCAAGATAGCAACAGAGAAATTACTAAATACCAGCAATAGTACACAACCTGTGGTGCTACTGAGAGATGCGAAATCAGTACTCGATGCGCTCCTGTCTGGGAAATGGCCAGTACTAAGGACGCTACTTTCTGAACCTAGCAGTCAGCATAAGGTCAGGACGGTTGACTGGAAACTTGTGGACTTCTCTGCCTCAAGGCCCCGATGATCGTTCCATGGGGTTGGCCATGTGAACCCCCAATGACTGGATGGAGTTAACACCACAACAATTTCAAGATGAGTCACTTTCGAATGTCACTATGACTGCATTCCCTACACAGTCTGCAAGAGCGACCTTCTGACCTGAGGCGTCCCCTCGTGATCATTGATAATAACGCTATCATGTTCAATTCACCGTTCAATTTAATGTCAAGTGATCATATACCCCTGGGTGGGCGTAGTGTAATTTCAGAAGCACTTCGGTATAGCCAGTCAATCAAACACTTCATAATGTGGTTATGTAAGATCTCGTGTGTGTCTCTAAACTTTGGTAGATGACTATCAGAACACCTGGTTGAATTCAAGCCTGACCCGACTCCATCTGAGTCTGGTCCCAAACGGTGATATTCAGGATCTTGTTAGTTAGTTAGTTAGTCGTGGTTCCAACTTCACGGCAACGGGTTGTCCCCATATTGCTCCATTCCTGTGCCAGTGAATATCACACAAAATGCTCCTCACTGCCAAAAGTGAACAATAGAACAGACAGGAGTACCGGCAAGCCAACAGTCCGCACAGGTACACTGTGCATAATGCCGCCGCCAGAATGCCAACACAAAAGTCCTCCATGAAAAATACAGTTCATCGTTGATGGAAATGGCAGTCACCAGAAAGACTTCATTGACTCAGGTTTTATCCTATATGGCTTGGTCTCTTTCCACAGGGCGACCCGCCGAAAGCGCCGCACAAAGCACGAACTCCGTAGCTCCAGCGGCGACTGCCAGGAGTCTCCTGAAAAATGCACTCTTCAGCCGAAAAGGCAAACCAGTCAATCCAGCAACAGCTGGCCGCCATCGTTCTGAACATGCACTTCCCGCTACACACAACCGCGGACAGATGTAAAAGCATTCCAAGCGAAACTCACAGCTCACAGTGTCGCGCCACGCACTCACTCAGTAGCAGGGCGACGGAACCATATCCTCCTTAGTCGCCTCTTACGACATGCATGGTAAGCAACAGTGTTACTATTCTTTGCTCCCCCGTATCGGCCCAGGCAACACACGGGCATTCAGGATCTGTGCAGCGTAACTGATTAATAACAACACTGCTAATGTCATTCTGATCTGATGAGAATCAAACACTATGGTACACATTGTTCTAACTGGATTTTTTTTCCAGCATATCCTTTACAGGACATCGCTGTCAATAGCAGCATCTTTCTTTCAGCTGTCTGTTGATTTCTTGGCAAGATTACGCTCAGTAGTTTGCCATTGCTTTCTGAGCGGCCGGCTCAGTTATCCCGCAAGTCACCAGCGGGGGTAGAACCGCTTCCAGCTTTCGTCTGCTACGAGACTTTGCGTGATAAATGGGATTACGGAGAAAGTGTTGTAACCCCTCGGCCAGAGACACCGGCTCTAACTGGATTAGCAACAATAATATGGTCAGTTGGATCGTATTAGGATCTTTATCTTAACGCACATGTACGTACCTGGTATGTAACGTCAATAAGACAAAATCAGCTGGGTTTAATGTTGACCTGACACTTCTTCAATCGTAGGTACTGTACCCATATTTGGTCACACGAGTACTACCTGTGGTATCTCAACTGGTTCAGTGGCTTTCAACAACGACAATGTAACTGATGTGCTCTCAGAGGGATGACGTTACCCAAGTCTGGTTGTCTTCCTGGATCGAGCGTATCAACAAAACTTCCATTGTAGTCTCAGCTTCGTTGGATAAAACATAACACGCAACACCTGAAAAGGAGAGCGGTAGGCGAGAGCATTCGGCACCAACACGGATCTACATACATGTATTCAACAAACTCTGCCTTCAGATAATCTAATTAGTTTTCACATAATTAGGGAATCATCCCTATCTAGGCATAGTTGAATCATGTGTAGAAATCCAATGTCAGATGGCACCTGGGTCAGCCCGTCGGAAAGATTAAGTTCCGAGAAGTTCGAGTCTGATCATACGCTAATCTCAAATCTCTACCTTTCTCTTGTCTTCGGTTGCTATTTTGGGCAACTGCACTATTTCTATTTACAACATAGAAACTAAATCTCCTGAAGAGCTGGTCCCTGGACCACTCCCCATCGTTGGACATACCATTATCGTTATCAATTAATTAAATCCTAAATTAATTAATAAACAAATAACAAAACCAATGAATAATTAATTCATCCTTTTCGCTACTGTGATAACCTTCCCACATAATAGCGAAAACCCTTCTTTGATTCTCCTCCTATTATAGGAGGTAAGAAGTCTTCTCTCGTAAACATGTATGGCTCACCACATGTTCAAGGTGGGCGTTTCTGTTCTGTTCTCCTCCCAAGCGGATTAGCCTTGGGCAGTGACCGAACTACGCAACTGGCCTGGTGTGCGAGTCAAATATCTATTAGCATTGCAATAAGTCCCATATCCCATGTGTCCCGGTGTCTCATTCAACATTCATGCATCTTCTTTCACATCAATCACACAAGCACTCAAGTACTCATCACCATATGGAAAGAGCACAGGAAATTGTAGAGTAGAACCTCGATCGCGGTCCCAACAATCGCGACGATAACGACTTGTGGGACGCAGTGTTGACCATTTACCAGCCAAATACTCTATGTCATTGTCAGTGTTCTCCGGAAACATTTTGCATTGCCATGTTGTATTTGTGGGTGCGCATGTGTGTGTGTGTGAGTGTATGTGTGTGTGTGTGTGTGCGTGCGTGCACGTGCACAACCTAGACTAAATGTGTTCTTCTCAGTGCATTTGCTACACAAGTCAGTGACATAGGGCAAACCAGGCCCTAGGCCTTTGTGGGCAGCTGTTCTAGGTTCAAGGTGCTGACAGGCGGAGAGTCAGAGCATTGCTTTACAGATCCCGTGGCTTATGCAGCTTGTCTTGTTCCAGACGTATTGGTGTTACCGTTCCTCCGGAGTAAACTGGGCAGACTGAGAGAGGGACCATGCTGCACGTGCAAGACTTGGTCTCTACACTTCAGCCCAGGCTGTGGAGAGGTATAGTTCCTCCAAAGTCAGGTTATCCGAGGGTAAGTTGATAAGTAAGTCACAAATGGCTGTAGAAAAGTAACTAAATACGATAACAACTTGAAACCAGTTTATTTTTATCCATACGTTGTACCCTTATTTCTCAACATAATTTCCACCACATTGATGCACTTATGCTATCGTTTTGTCAATCCTCCCAAACCCGCTACATAGAAATGTGTGTCCTGTTCTCATTTACCTGCCATCCCACAGAACTGTGTGACTTAGTTATTGACTCACCCTCGTAACGTTTTCTTTCCAACTATGCACCGCTTTACGGGGCAAGCATGTGTCAGCATAAACAGGAAACCCACCTTGGCGTGAGACATTTCGTGAATGACGCCGAAGCTGAAAGTGAAGTGAAAACGTGGTTTTGAGAACCATTTGTGACTTACTTATTAACTTACCCTCATAGTTATTATGCCTTTTTTGAAGCTCAAGGTAACAAATTCTTGTCTTTCAAAACGGCAAGTGCCAGTACAGTACATATATATGTATATGTTGTACTGAAATTGGGGTCAGGTCTTAGTCAGATATGACTGAGCTACCGTATAACAGTAGACGGTACTACCTGCTTTCTGTTAGCGCAGAAAGTTGGGTGGCGCTTACCAAACCCGACACCCCACATTGTGCCAAAGGCTTCGGGCGGAAGAGCGCAATTGGGAGGGTACACAACACGCTTTACCCTGGTGCGAGGAAATGCAAGCTAAAGACAAACTATCATGGCAGGGCAGACCAGGCCCTAAGCCTTGGTTGGCGGCTGGTCTAGGATCGAAGCTCCGACAGGCGGACAGTTAGAGCATTGCTTTGCTGATCCGGCAGCTTCTGCAGCTTGTCTTGTTCCAGATGTAGGGGTGTTACCTTTCCTCTGGAGTGAACTAGGCAGGCCGAGAGAGGGATCATGCTGCAAGGGCAACACATGATCTCCATATTTTAGCCCAGGCTTTGTGCTATGGAGAGATTGTTGGAAAAGTATTTGCCAGAATTGCTCTGCGCAGACTTCAAGTCCTAGGAGATCAAGACTACCCCGAATCACAGTGTGGTTTCCGACAGAACCGGTCTACCATTGATATGATATTCTCATTGCGACAAATGCAAGAAAAATGCCGTGAACAGAATCAACCACTGTTTATTGCCTTCATCGACCTCACAAAGGCATTTGATTTGGTCAGTCGTGAGGGTCTGTTCAAGGCACTAAAGAAGATTGGCTGCCCACCAACTCTTCTGTCCATTGTGGAATCGTTCCACACAGGCATGAAGGGTATAATCAAGTTTGATGGTGCAACTTCTGAAGAATTTGAAATCAAGAGTGGAGTTAAGCAATGTTGTGTACTAGCTCCCACCCTCTTTGGAATATACTTTTCACTTCTACTGAAATATGCCTTTCGTGATCAGGATGATGGTATATACATTCACTCACGCTCAGATGGCGGCCTTTACAATGCTCAGAGGTTGAAGGCTAAGACCAAAATTAGGAGGATACTGATCAGAGAGTTGCATTTTGCAGATGATGCTGCAGTTACGACCCACTCTGAGGAAGAATTGCAATGTCTACTATCTGCATTCTCCAATGCTTGTTCTGAATTTGGTTTAACAATTAGCACAAGGTGCACATGGGGTACCATCAATCTTTATTGACGACGCCGAACTAGAGATGGTAGACCATTTTACATATCTAGGATCAGTGGTAAATAGCAAATTATCCCTAGATCAGGAAATCAACATCCGGATTGGTAAGGCAGCAACAACAATGAACAAGTTAAGAAAAAGAGTCTGGGAGAACAGGAAGCTTACTGCAAAAACAAAAGTCCTAGTCTATCAAGCCTGTGTCCTTAGTACTCTTCTTTATGGCAGTGAAACCTGGACAACTTACTCACACCAAGAGAAACATTTAAACAGCTTTCATATGCGGTGTCTGCAAAGAATTCTTGGTATTAAGTGGCAAGACAAAATCACAAATACTGAAGTATTGGAAAGATCAGGTTGTGTGACAGTTTATTCCATGCTCAGTCTTCGTAGACTTAGATGGATAGGACATCTTAGGAGGATGGATGATGGTAGAATACCAAAGGACATCTTTTTTGGTGAATTACAGATGGGTAAGAGATCTCAGGGTCGGCCTCTACTACGATACAAAGATGTGTGTAAGCGGGACATGATTGATACAGGCATTGATAATGCACATTGGGAGCAAGTCGCCGCTGAACGTGTTGCATGGAGGGCAAACATCAGAAGTGGAATAAAGACAAAGGAGAAAATTATTGCAGATAAGTCACACACTGAGCGTTTGAGACGTAAGATGGTGCATGATGGTGGAAATGACCACGTGTTCACATGCACCCACTGTGAACGGACATTTACAGCTCAAATTGGCCTTATCAGTCACATTCGCTACCGCCATAGGTAAAAGTTATGCCTTTTCAAAGCACAAACTATCGTCTATCAAGACGGCAAGGTGTCAATGAAATTTGACAGCATGTTCGTACTGTTCCGTGGTTTTTATTTCTTGAGGTGTTGTAGTGTTGTAATCAGATAAGAGGAGTGGACTATTGTTGGGAGCATAATATATTAAAGCTTCTGTAGATGCCGTTGAAGACATAATAGATTGAAACATCTTTAGCCTCTTCAATGCAAGCGTTTTTACTTATTCTGAGCATCCAATGTATTCATCTCAGAAACCACGTTTCCTGCTGCCTCCAGACTTTCTGATATATGTGTTCACATTCCAAGATTGGGCCCTGCGGCAGAAAAGATTCTTTTTATTGTTGTCCATTCAATGTTTATTTTTTTGTATTGGGCATAATTGCGTTCTGTCAGTTTGCAGTAGAACTGCAATAATGCACCCTTTCGGCCGACACATCAGACTTCCTTGGATGTTTGTTTGGTTAGCCAAAAAGTTCAATGACAGCGAATCTTGAAATGTGAACTAGGAAGAGCTTAAAGGCAGCAGAGGTGTGGTATCTGAGACAAATGTTACAAATACTCTAAATGTGAATAGATAAACTGGGAAGAGCTTAAAGGCAGCAGAAGTGTGGTATCTGAGACAAATTGTGCAAATACTCTAAATGACAGAGTGACTGACAGTGCTTTCCCGCAGGTGGATAATGAAAGTGGCACATTATACACAACTGTAAGAAAGAGTCAAACAGTGTTCTGTGATCATGTGATGAGAAGAGAGGCGTTGGGAAAATTGTGACAACTGGAAAGACCAGCGGTAGGTAGAGAGATTCATTCTTACCAGGTGTCTGAACCACTATCACTAGTGACAAGCATTTTCGAATGTGGTCGCCTTCACCAAGTATTATGTTTAAATGAAGGAATCTTCAAATTATGTAAATTCATACATTTTTTACATATATGGTAATTTCATGAGAAGGAATGGCTAAAAACTCTGGCCACATACAAATAGATAATATGACCATTGAAAGAACGGAAACATACAAATACCTAGGTACAATCTTCAACTGCTCCAACATCATAAGGGAAGAAATACAAACTAGAATCAATTCTGGAAATAAGATATACTATGCACTACAACATCTACTAAAATCAAAGGCGCTATCTCGTAACACCAAGATCACAATATACAAAACACTGATCAGACCAGTTGTGCTGTATGGCTCTGAAACCTGGAGTACAACGAAAGGAGACGAAGCCTTGCTACAAACCTTTGAGAACAAAGTTTTAAGATGCATCTTTGGACCCATTAGGGATACACAAAGTGGAGAGTGGAAAAGAAGAAAGTAACAAAGACATTTATTATCTGTTTAAGTCCCCGCTAATCACTGATATCATGAAGGCTAATAGACTACAATGGCTGGGGCATATCGAAAGAATGGAAGATAATAGGGAAACAAAACTCGCTTACACTCAGAAAATAAATGACCGTAGACCCCGAGGTAGACCAAGAAGACAGTGGAGAGATAATATATATACAGACCTACAAGCACTTGGAATCAACGACTGGCAAGAGAAGGTCAACCAGAGAGACGAATGGAGACGGATTGTATCTGCAGCAAAAAACCTCAATGGCTCGGACACATTAAAACAAAACAAACAACGGATGGTTTATGAAGATTACATGCCATGATTACTGTCTTCCCATTCCTGCCCCAATCACTGTCTTCCCATTCCTGCCCCAATCACTGTCTTCCCATTCCTGCCCCAATCACTGTCTTCCCATTCCTGCCCCAATAACTGTCTTCCCATTCCTGCCCCGATCACTGTCTTCTCATTCCTGCCCCAATCACAGTCTTCCCATTCCTGTCCTGATCACTGTCTTCCCATTCCTGTCCTGACCACTGTCTTCCCATTCCTGCCCTGATCACTGTCTTCCCATTCCTGTCCTGATCACTGTCTTCCCATTCCTGTCCCATCACTGTCTTCCTATTCCTGCCTCGATCACTGTCTTCCCTTCCTGCCCCATTCACTGTCTTCCCAGTTGTTGTTGAGTTGCGTTGAGCTAAGTACTGAAATCACTGCACTCAGGACATTCCCATACGAGTTCCATCCCCTCGTTCAACAGCCAGAGATGAGACACTACTAATCATTCCTACCGCTATCCGATTGACAGTTCTTCTGGTCTTCCCTCTCAGTTTTGATATTCTACCAGAATCCCTGACAATCCCCCACAATCTGATACTTTCCACATACAGGTTGTCAATCTGTTCCCCCACCTTCTCCACCTGGTCCCATAAGCGCACGACCACCTTCCCCTTGTCCATACGTAATCTACCACCAAGAGGTGCATTCCCTGACAGCCTATCAGCCTGTTCATTCCCCCGCACTACCACATGGCCAGGGCAAAAAAATCCATACCATTCTTACAATCTATGGCCTCTGAAGCGAGGTGAGCCATTCCACACGAAAAATTCCTTTCTCCACATTACTCAGCACACTCCTTGAGTCCGTGAAGAGGATAATGTGTGTTGCAGTGATCTTCTCTAACCAATGCAATGCCGCTGTGACGGCTTCCACTTTTATTCTCATGCTGGAGGTTGTAGCCTCATATGCCAGACTCTCTGTTATTAAGAATCGTCCATTAGCCTTCGCGATGAAACCCTTAACCACTCCGTCTGTTTCTCACCACTGACCCATCAGTATAGATCACTATGTCACCTTGATGTGTGTTATTCTGGTTCAGCTGCTGCACTTCAAACTCAGTGCCGCCCGCTGCCCATTCTCTGCACTCACGACCCAGTGTCACTATTACATTGTGCCAGTCTGTCATGTCTTCTGGTACTTCAACCCACTCTTTTTCACGATTGATAGTCTCTAGATCACACACCTGACGTATAGATATTTCTACCTGTGCCATCCAAGACCTGCCTCGTCTTAGTCTATGACCTTTGACCACATCCATGGCTTCATGCAGGGGGTGATCCCTATCTGTAGCAATTCTCAGGTACCATTTAGTTTGAAGGACTCTATGCCTATCCACCATTCTTGGTAGCACCAGGATATGCCTCATGGAGGTCTGCCCTTGCCTTGTAAGATGGGTTGCCGCAGTCCTTTATGAGCATAAGGTTGCACTGAGCATGGGTTCCTGGACCTCTGACCTCTGTACTATTACATCTGGGTTGCCACAGGGATCTGCCATGTCCCCAGTACTCTTTAATGTCTACACCAGCAAAGTCAAAGCTATTGAGTCACAGGTATTGGTAGAATCTTGACATTTGCAGATGATGTGCTGGTGTACAGACAGGGCAGAGATAGGTAAAGTTTGGCTAAAGACATACAGATGGCAGTAAACAGGGTGGTGGAGTGGTGCAGGGACGCAGGCGTCGTTATAAACCCAGACAAGGCATCGGTTGTGTGGTACTCCCTGGATAACCGGATTGGGTACTTTTGCCTTAATTCACCCCAAACGTCACAAGCTAAATTTAGGGTCATCAGCTGTATTTAGTACTGACGGTGATCTCCTGTGTTCGGGAGAACAGTGTGTCAGAGCGTTTCAATTGCCCCACAATTTGGTAACCGTTTCTGCGTGAGTGAGTGAGTGAGTGAGTGAGTGTGTGTGTGTGTGTGTGAGAGAGAGAGTGTGTGTGTGTGTGTGTATGTATCATCATGAGTTTTCTGGAACTGGCAGCAACTGTCCACGACAAGCAGAGAAGCGTTGCTTTTCTGCAGCATCATGGCATCTGACATTCTGCTAGACGCTGTTCTCATAACCATGTCATGGTGCTATCGCTGACTGAGCGTCAGGACAGATGGAGATGCCGACATTCACCATGTCGGCAGGACCCATACCACTGGTGCACATACTCAATGCATCGAGCGCATGTGGAGAACGGCCAAGGAGAGAAACAAGAGGCAGAATTGGAACACATACACAGGCATCTACTAGAGTCCTACATGTGCGAATTCATGTGGCGTCGACGGACTAAACGAGCTGGTCTCGATGTGTTCAACACCATTCTTGCTGAAGACATTGTTCGATTCTGGCTACCGCAAGAATGGTGCACCGCATAGAACATTGCACACCGATAAAATTGCTCACTGAGCTGCGGCGCAACACAGCGAGCCCCAGGATGTGACGTCTTGCCCTAGGATTCCGTTTGTTTGGGGTGAATTAAGGCAAAAGAACCCCGGATTGTGAAGGAAGATGTCCCATGTTTCCCATTCCTGCCCCAATCACTGTCTTCGCATTCCTGCCCCGATCACTGTCTTCCCATTCTTGCCCGAAATACTGACTCTCCGGCTTTAAGAGTTAATCAATCACCTGTGCCTTTCTGTGGCCTATTATAGAAGCAAATAATAGTAACGATTCAACCTCCATGCATGTCATAATATGTGACTAAGGAGGGTTGGCAGGAGACCGGCTCTTCATCCTGCGACTTTTTAATAAACAAATATTAGGAACTATGATTATGAACTGATTTTACAAATATTTGTTTATCGAAGATATTTCTTTTTTGTCACTTTTATTATCTTATGTATATTATATAAAAGTTATCACTTTTTTATGCCTTTCACCACATCTTTCTCATATCTCTGTCTCTCACACTAGCCTCGTTATCTATCTCTCTCCTCTCTCTTTTCAACCTGCTTCACATATACCAGGTTGTCCTGCACTATATACGAGTAGCATTTCCTTGTTTATTTGTTAATTCATCAGGCCAGTCAGTCGAAAGCCTGATGTTTTAATTGCCTAATCATGTCTCTCTGAGGCGACGCATATTACTGTCAGCTTGGACCGGAATTATCAGGACATAAATAGTAGGAAATAGTAGGTCGGTAATGTAAACAAAGATGAATGCCTGTAAACAGTAAGAGTACAGAAACGCAAGTTAATAATTATTGAACTCGCCTGAGGACACAGTTATTTGTATTGGGGATACCAATCTGGAAAATTATTCTTGATATTTAAACAGCCATACTTCAACTATGTATAAAGTATCCCTTTACTCATACTTCAGCTATGTATAAAGTATCCCTTTATTCATACTTCAGCTATGTATAAAGTATTCGTTTATTCATACTTCAGCTGTGTATAAAGTATCCGTTTATTCATGCTTCAGCTATGTATAAACTCTCCCATTTTGAAATGGCTGTCATCATCGGGGATTTCAACGCCAAAGTAGCAACGAGAAGGTGAGTGGTGTTACTGGTGGCTATGGCCTAGGTGATAAGATTGAGAGAGATGAAGATGAAAAGGCGAAGTGAGCAGGACAAAACCTGGTCTGGCACAGTCAAGACCTGCATGCACTTATTTTTTAAGCACTGGCGAAAGATCGTGCAAGTTTATAGGGTTTATGTAGACAAATGTTATGTTTAGAGGAAGTATCATTTATGTTTGTAAATTTCATTCCTTTTGATCAAACAGTTTTCTCCCTCTCCCCCTTCTCCCCCGCTTCTCTCTCTCTCTCTCTCTCTCTCTCTCTCTCTCTCTCTCTCTCTCTCTCTCTCTCTCTCTTTCGATCTCTCACTCCCTCTCAATGCTAAATGCTGGTGCAATTACTTTTGCATAGAGAATATTTAAAATATGATAACACGATAGTAATGCCTTGATTGATCACTAGGCTTATTAATACTTATGTTCAAGCATTCTGCTACTAGACATCTAAAAGAAAAGCACCCAGATAAACAAAGAGAAGGGGACATAAACATCTAATATTATTACAAGGGAGATTACTAAAATTTGAAAGAGTAAATCATATACCTAGTATTATATCATAATCTAAAATACAAATGTCTTTCCTTTATTGCGAAAATAAAACAGTCACTATTGAAGTCAGATTTAGTAATAATTGTAATAAGACTGTAGATTTTGTCATAAAATGTCTTTGTTAACTTTAAGAAATTATATTTTATAATCGAATTTTGGCCTTTCTCATTTATATTTAATACTCAAGTTTGTACTTTTAATGACAGTGGTAGTTAGTACACTGTTGTAAGTTCCCCTATTTGGGGAAACAACATTTTTTTTTACTGGCCTCCTAAGGCCACACAAAATTTAAGGACGGTTAACAAACTGTGATATGAATTTCTAACAGTTAGAAATATTTAGCTCCTTAGCGAAAAGTAAAGGCATACTAGACACAGACTAAGAACTGCATCTTACAAGGGAGATAACAAAGTGTTTATCCAAAATGAGAAGAAATCAATATAATATATATATACATAACAATGTGGGTTTGTAGAAGGAAAGGGTACAGTAAATGCTGTGTATATGCTGCGAACAGTTATTGAACGTGCTATAGAATTAAACGTGGATATACACCTTTGCTTTATTGACTATACAAAGGCTTTCGATAGAGTTAGACATGTCAACATGGTGGATATGCTTGCAGACCTACAAATTGATGGGAAAGACATTAGACTTATAAAAACCATATATTGGAAACAACAAGCTGCCACAAGGATTGATAATGAAGACGGAGAATATCAACCTATTAAGAGGCATGGATGTGTAATGTCTCCAGATCTTTTTTTCCCTATACAGTGAAAATATTTCCCTATACTTCTGAATTGTGTAATTTTTCTTTCCCCGTAAAATGGCGACAGCATAACAGTTTTTTTTTTCTTTTTCAGAAGACGCTGTTTTATGTTTTTCTGGGGAAGGTGTGCTTTTTGTTTTCGTATGCATTTTAGGAAGTTTTTCTCAAGAAACCATGGAAGGCAGGCGGTGGATTAAATTTTGAGTTCAGCCGTCAGATTGTTGTTGATTATGGTCTCAAGTTTCACAACGGTAGACAGAAGATCTCTTTGACGAGACAATGGTTACGGTCTCCGGCCAGTATAGTTACTGCCTGGAAGGAAAGCAGTGGAAAACTACCTTCTTTAAGATGCCTAATTTATCATGATTCATCAAATCACAGAACTCACAAGAGAAGAACAGCAACACTAAAATTAGCAACATGAAATATTCGTACTTTAGCGAAGATGGAAAATTGGATAACATCAAACAAGAAATGGGAAGAGAGAATATTAATATATTAGAATTTGCGAGACGAGATGAAATGGAACAGGGATTAAGACAGGAGAAGATTTTAAGATTATTTATTCTGGGGGAGTAGAAAGGCAAAGAAGTGTAGCAATTATCTTGGATCTGCAAACATCAAAATCTGTTAAAGGATATTAGGCAGTGTCAGACAGGGTTCTATTGGTAAAATTAATCGGCAGAACTTTTAACATAAACATCATTCAAGTATATGCCCCAACAGGAGACAGCAATGAAGATAGTATAGAGGAATTTTATAATGACATAGAGAATGCTTTAAAGAAATGTAAAAGTTCAGAAATAAATATCATAATGGGTGACTTTAATGCAAAAGTAGGAAATTAAGGCAATGGATGGTAGGTCAGCATGGCCGTATGGATAAGAACGTGTGTTCTTAAACATCCAGTGTGCTGATGTGTTCAACCCCTACACCAGACAGTTTGACTAAAATGTTGACTATCATCCTTGACTTGGGGATGTAAATTACAAGTATCTCTTAAGTCGGAGTGGGTTCACCTGATGGCGAGGGACGCTGTTAATAGGGAAAGCTAATCCACATGCAAATTTCAGTCCAGCACTACTAGAAGTAGCGTGTATGGACTACACTTGAGTTCAAATCGAGCGAGCGCCAAACAAAAAGAAGGCGATGGATGCACAGTAGGCAAACATAGTTTGGGAGAACGAAACAAAAGAGGAAACAGACTTACAGAGTGGGCAAAAGAGCAGGAAATGATTGTCAAAAACACCTGGTTTCATTTCTTTTTAGATGCCCAAAATATTGCTCACATCTTTTTTCCTTGGTCTTTTTTTCCTGTCACTACAACTAGACCATATCTTCGCTATTTGTAGAGAATGCATTGGACTGAATGTGGCAGATTTGCATGTGGGTTAGCTTCCCTTATTACCTATGTCCCTGCCACTAAGCTCTTCTGAAGGACTTGTAACTTACATCTCCTAATCAACAACAGAGAGTCAACTTTTAAGAAATAAACTCACTACGCCACTATCAACAGAGACAGTTTAAACCTCTCAGCCATGCTGACTTCCCCACTGATAGTCAACTCTGTATTGTACACTCATAGATTTGCTGTGGTGTACTAGAGCACATTTTAACAATTTTATTTGTTTAATTTTGTGTATGTGCGCCTTCAAGTTGTCTAGGCTTCTTGCTTGCCTGGTGAGGGACATCCAACAGAAGAAGATTGTTAGAAAACAAGCTCGCGACTTGTGGGACGCAGTGTTGACCATTTACCAGCCAGGTACTCTATGCCATCATTGTCAGTATATATATATGCAACCTAAACTATATGTCATCGTACGGGCAGACCAGGCCCTAAGCCTTTGTCGGCAGCTGGTCTAGATTCAAAGTGCTGACAGGTGGATAGTGTGACGGGACAGCCCGGCAGCATCCGAATGACACAAGTTTGAAAGGAATTAAAGAGCCCACAAGAATTATTCAATCATTCTCTAAGTAAAAGAATAATTGTCCACCAGAAAATAATCTAGTCCCCAACCAAGGAATAAGGAAAAATTAACAGAGATTGCAAACAAGAGAAAATTACATTTTGACCACGCACGCCCCATCATTTCTGTAATGCTAGGTCTGAGAAAGCTTTGATGTCCAGATCAAACGTAACACCCAGACACCACGGCACCAGTCGGCGGGCGCTATCAAAGGTTGAAAACTCACTGTTTTCAGTTGATACATCGCGGAGCCAGTCAGTTGAGATTGACGTGTTAGTTTAGAATCCTGCGGTCGGAATAGGGACTGATACCTAACACCTTACGGTTAACATGACCTAACGTGTAAACCAGCCACGGCAGAATGGGAGATAAGAGGGTCAGCCAGACCCGTCTGAAATGTGTGATCCAAAGACGGCAATTAGGACCAGATGCTTAACACCTCACTGCAATACGCAGCAAAGTAGGAACACAGGGCTGACACATTTTGCCAGCAACCCAGGAAGGCGGGTGTTAACAGCAGATTGGAATGTAATGACGCAACTACATTGCCGCCAAAGCATGTTTCATTGTTTCAGGCGTGGGGGGGCATTGGTCAATTTGATTGACACATGAAACTACCGTCCACAGGAAAGGAGGAGGGGTGAGACAAGTTTGGGACTTAATCCATCCCGACATCGTACATGGAAAAATAGGCGGAGTTAATTAATATGGGACATATTAATTAGCCAACGTGAAAACTAGCCAGGGCTGAAGAGAATAAAACTACATGCATGGCCAGCAAGACTTCAGACGCAAATTTACAATAGCATTCTTAGGATACCTACTGGAGAAATATTAACATTTCGTTCTGTTGGACTTCTGTACGAAGTCGTATGACAGGATTTCCTAGCTATAACCCAGGTAATACCATTACTCTGATTAGTTTGTCTGCTAGTCTGAAGGCTTGTGTAGTTTCCTGTTTCTACATATTCTCCCAAACTTTACACTCGTGGATTTTCTTTGTACTTAATGTTCCAGTTTCTAGATTTACTATTACACTGTGAACTTTATCTTCTTCTTTCATTCACCACTTGGTTGTCTGATTTGTTGTATGTGATAATTTGGAGAAATCCATTATCCAAGCTACATGAGCGTGTGGCTTATTCATGTACAGGAGATACATTTAGATTCATCCTGTATGATGTTAAACATTGGGGAGACTGACTACTTAGGAGAAATTCCTGAGAGCTACCAGTCTCTTGATAGCGTCCAATTAACATTGATTATTTGGACCAACACTTTGAGTGCCTACCAAGATTATGGTGAAACCACTTGGTTTGAGGAATGGCACCAGTTCACCTTGTCTGCATGATGTCTGCATGAGGACAGACATGACTTAGGACATTCAATATCCCAGACAGATTCAGGGAAGGCATTTAATGTTCGACAGGACTGTGCGACCAGCCCTTCCGACAAGACAGTATGAATGAATCAGAAAGGGAGAGTGTAAGTGAGGTGAACTTATATGGGAAACACTCCATTACACAAATGTATATGAATATGTATGTTTTGAGCTATAGATGTTCTAAATAGTTTTATTAATATATACACATATATATTTATTTATTTAGAACTGATATATGTTTATGTAACATGCCATCATATATCATCATACCATCATATATTATGACTTGAATGTATGTTTATATGAATGTATAGACATATGTGTTTTGAGATGTGTAGACGTAGATACTACCCATCTCCGTTCGTTTCATTCCAGATCTCTTAGGAGCAATGGACAGTCAACAACCCATATCAGGAAGTGACTTAGCCTTGTGAGGGACCAATTTGGACTCCTTCAATCTGACAGTGAACTGCGTCTCACTGGGGGAAGCATGACCTATGTGACCTCTTAAGTTACGTATACCATAATATAATCATCATCATCATATGATCATCAATAGCAATAATAAACACAGTTGTTGTATTTTAAAACTCAATTTGTCCGTATAATTCTAAATGTTTATAAATGTTTGTGTAGCGTATCAAGTACACACATTATTGTATCATTTAGTGGGGGTTCACACATATTGTCCAGAAGTGGGAATCTATGTCCGGGAGGTATCTTGCCTATGCAGTCATAAGTAACCAGATTACGTTGCATGTCTTAACTCCTCCTTTCTCACTTCTGGTGATACCAAGTACAGCCAAAATCTATATAGATATATTCTATCTTCAACGAGCCACTTCTTGGCTGTTTTCTTGAGTATCAGGGACAGTGTCTTAAATCAGCATAACAGACATTTGTTCCACGTTTTCTCTCTGGGATCTGGGGTAGGTAATTAGTCCCTTCTGACAGAGTTAGGGGATCTTAAACTGCATCCAGAACTTAACACCAGCAGAAGAAATTGATGTTGGCTGGGTGGTTGCCCATCTGGGATCTAACACCAGCCAGTTGGTGACAGATAGTTAGAGCATTGCTTTACAGATCCCGTGACTTCTGCAGCTTGTCTTGTCCCAGACGTATTGGTGTTACCTTTCCTCTGGAGTAAACTAGGCAGGCCGAGAGAGGGATCATGCTGCATGGGCAACACATGATCTCTACAATTCAGCTCAGGCTTTGTGCTATGAAGAGATATAACTCCATCCATGGTCTGGTTGTAGTTATTATGCCTTTTGTGAAGCTCACTGTAAACTATTGTCTTTCAAAACAGCAAGTGCCAGTACAGTACATATATATGTATATGTAGCACTAAAATTTGACAGTACATTCGTACTGTTCCGTGTTTTTTATTTCATGTACCTTTTTTATATTTCTTGAGGTGTAGTTTTGTGATCAGATAAGAGGAGTGGAATATTGTTGGAAGCATAATATATTGAAGCTTCTGTAGATGCTGTTGTTGAAGACATAATAGATTGAAACATCTCTAGCATCTTCAATGCAAGCATTTTTACTGACTCTGTGCATCCAATGTATTCGTAAAATTTGTCTCAGAAACCACGTTTCCTGCTGCCTCCAGACTTTCTGATATATGTGTTCACATTTCAAGATTGTGCCCTGCGGCAGAAAAGGTTCTTTTTATTGTTGTCCGTTCAATGATTTTTGTTTTTGGGCATAATTGCGTTTTGTCAGTTTGCAGTAGAGCTGCAATATTGCACCTTTTGAACGACACATCCGACTTCCATGGGTGTTTGGTTAGCCTTCCTTAGAAAAATTTCAATGACAGTTAATCTTGAAATGTGAATAAAAATAACTGGGAAGAGCTTAAAGGCAGCAGACGTGTGGTATCTTAGACAAATGTTGCAAATAATCTAAATGACAGAGTGACTGACAGTGCTCTCCCCCAGGAGGATAATGAAAGTGGAACATTATACACAACTGTAAGAAAGCGTCAAACAGTGTTCTGTGGTCATGTGATGAGAAGTGAGGCGTTGGGAAACTTGTGACAACTGGAAAGACCAGCGGTAGAGGAAGTAGAGAGATTCATTCCTACCGGATATCTGAACCACTGTCACTAGTGACAAGCATTTTCAAATGGATTCATCTTCACCAAGTCATTCATTCATTCATTCATTCATTCATTCATTCATTCATTCATTCATTCATTTCATTCAGTAGCATGTCCTTTGCAGAACCTCTCTCCCATAACAACCTTCCGGAAAACCTCTCGATCATAAGCAAAATGTCCCGCGTCCGATACACCCATCTGGAGATCATCCACCACATCCTGCACCCATCTTCTCTTTGGCCTTCCTCTTCCTCTCTTCCCAGGCATATACCCCTCCATTATTGTTCTCTTCAAACTTTCATGACGTTTCAAGTGACCAAAATATTTCAATTTTCTTTGTTTTATCGTCTTTAATAGCCAACCTTCTTCAATATTCAGCTCTTGAAGTATGGATGCATTTGTTCTTTTCTTTACCCAAGATATTCTTAGAACTCGTCTATAACATTTATATTCACAGGCATTTATGCGCTGTTCAGCTTCTTTAGTAAGTGTCCAGGTCTCACAGGCGTATGTTGCAATGGGAAAGATGCATGCTCTTAAAAATCTAATTTTTGTAGTTCTGTCTGTCCCATTCCATAATTTATTCAGTTGTTTTAGTCTTTGAAGAGCAATTGATTGTCGTCTTTTAATTTCTTTCATTGTGTCACCGTTGTTGGTAATCAATGACCCAAGATATTCAAAATTTTCCACCACCTCCAATTTTTCCTCATTAATATATATTTCTTTCTCCATAGTGGTTTTATCTGTATGCATTATCTTTGTTTTTGCTATGTTAAGATATAAGTTGTGATTTTCACTATTCAATTGGGTTGAGGCTATTAGGTTTTCTATACCAGTCTGTGTTGTGGATAGCAATACTGTATCATCAGCATACCGAATCTGTGGTATGTCATGACCACCGATATTTAGGGCATCATATAGCTCCCTGTTTATATCATCTCTTACATTTCTCATTATATTTTCGGCGTACAGGTTAAACAAATAGGGGGACAGCACACATCCCTGACGGACTCCTTGCTTGATGTCAAACCAATCTGATGTCTCGCCATCTATTCTAACCGCTGCTTGTTGGTCTAGATAGAGCATTCTTATGAGTTGTATTACATGTGGTGGAAAGCCCATATTCCTCATGATTTCCCAAAGTTTCTGATGTTGTACACAGTCAAATGCCTTTGAATAATCCACAAAACATGAGAATAGGTTTACATTAAATTCTCTGCACTTCTCTATTATTAAACGCATATTGAGAATGTGATCTCTTGTTCCTCTTCCTTGTCTAAATCCAGCTTGAACTACATTAATTTCTTCTTCCATTTTCTTACGAAGTCTTCCCATTATGATTTTTAGTAGAATTTTACTTGCATGACTGATCAGGGCAACAGTTCTATAGTTGGTGCATAATTTCAGGTTGCCCTTTTTTGGTATTGGAATGAAGATAGTTCTCTTCCAATCTTTTGGCCATATACCATATTTCCATATCTTTTTACATAATGCATGATAGATTTGTATGCTTTCTTCTCCTCCCGCTTTAATTAGCTCAGCTGGTATCTCATCACATCCAGGTGATTTACCATTCTTCAGGTTCTTTATTGCCCGTGCAATTTCATCTAAAGAGGGTTCAGGTTCTGTATCTGCTGTCATTGGCTCATGTATCTCATTCATATCCTCACTGTCACTCATATCATACATTCCACTGCAGTACTCCTGCCATCTTTCTAGAATTTGCCTAGATTCTGTTAAAGTATTTCCATCTTGTCACAGATAACATTCAATTGAGGTTGAACATTTCTTGTCAATAACTTCATTTCTTTGAACATTTCGTAATCTCTTCCAGTCTTGTGATATTGCTCTATTCTGGTACAGCCATCTTGTATATATTGATTTTTGTCCTTTCTTGTGTTCTTTCTTATTTCTCGAGTTAAAGATGTATACTTCATCCGCTGTTATCGGATTCACCTCCTTTCTGTTTCAGTTCCCTTCATTGTTTTATTAATTCTAATGTGTTGGATGTAATCCATGGCTTAAGTTGCTTTTTCTTGGTCTTTTTCTTGCTTTTTCTTTTTCTTGGCCCCTTCACCAAGTAACTCTCAGAGGGTGTTAATATTTTCCCATGCTTCATGCCAGCTGTTTCTGTTTCGCTGCGCGTTCATGTATAGTTAAAGTGTACAGTTTGTTATTTTCTTTGGGGTGGGTTTGGGGGGGGGGGGTGTCAAACTATGTTGATTAATACATCGCTTTAAAGGAAACATTAAAACAAAACAAACAAACAAACGGAAAGTTTCTGAAGATTGCATGCCATGATTCCTGCCCTGATCACTGTCTTCCCATTCCTGCCCCATTCATTGTCTTCCCATTCCTGCCCCAATCACTGTCTTCTTATTCCTGCCCTAACCACTGTCTTCTTATTCCTGCCCTGATCACTGTCTTCTTATTCCTGCCCTAACTACTGTCTTCCCATTCCTGCCCTGATCACTGTCTTCTTATTCCTGCTCTAACCACTGTCTTCCCATTCCTGCCCTGATCACTGTCTTCTTATTCCTGCCCTAACCACTGTCTTCCCATTCCTGCCCTGATCACTGTCTTCTTATTCCTGCCCCTGTCACTGTCTTCCCATTCCTGCCCTGATCACTGTCTTCTTATTCCTGCCCTAACCACTGTCTTCCCATTCCTGCCCCAATCACTGTCTTCTTATTCCTGCTCTAACCACTGTCTTCTTATTCCTGCCCTGATCACTGTCTTCTTATTCCTGCCCTAACCACTGTCTTCCCATTCCTGCCCCGGTCACTGTCTTCTTATTCCTGCCCTGACCACTGTCTTCCCATTCCTGCCCCATTCATTGTCTTCCCATTCCTGCCCCTGTCACTGTCTTCCCATTCCTGCCCTGATCACTGTCTTCTTATTCCTGCCCTGACCACAGTCTTCTTATTCCTGCCGAGACCACTGTCTTCCCATTCTTGCCAGAAATACTGACTCTCTGGCTTTAAGAGTTAATCAATGATTTGTGCCTTTCTGGGGCCTATTATAGAAGCAAATAATAATAACGATTCAGCCTCCATGCATGTCATAAAATGTGACTAAGGAGGGCTGGCATGAGACCGGCTGCTTTAACCCGTAGAAAACTTTAGTTGCAAAGTCCCACCAATAATGAATAAATCTACATATGGCTTCACGTGAGTTGGTTGAGGGTATACTGATATGAAAGACACAGAATGTGTATAATATAATATAATATAATATAATATAATATAATATAATATAATATAATATAATATAATTATAGTATAGAATAGTATAGTATAGTATAGTATAGTATAGTATAATATGTATTTATTTATATTATCACAGGTATTTCAAAAAGGCCACCAACGGCTCACCAAAGTGCAATAAGACGAGACCAACAGTGTGGACTTCTCCCTCGGAATCTCTTCGCCAGCTTTGTGAGGAAAGTTATTGAACCCAGTGTCCTGTCAGTTCTCATATCATTATTCACGAAGCTGTTCTGCATTCTCAAAGACGACATCACCAGTGAATTATCCACAGACTACCTGCACCTGTGGCCGACCGCTATTGGTATGTCAATGGGCACGGTCTCTGTGGTGGAAGACACGCTCAAAATGCTGCTGTCCCACGGATTGACAGTTCATCCGGCTCAGCCGTCATGGCTTCCCACACAAGCAGACATTGACTTTGTAGAAGGACAACACTCAACAGCCATTAGATTTTATCTGGAAGCCGGTGTTGTGGCCACATACTTTTTCACTTGCCCGGTTCCACGATCCATCTTTGATGATGTTGTTTACAGGCGTTTGATCAAGTGTTGTTCGTATCTGCAGTGCCACACACAAGTGGCAATCTTCTGTCAGTATCTTGATGAGCCTGATTACAGCACAGCTTTCAAAGCTCTGCAAGGGGGGAATGTCTACGATGCCATGGATTCCTACTACTCCTGCATTTGGGATGTAAGCATCCTGGAGTTTCTTGTTCACATACACACTGTCAAAGACTGGTACATGAAGGACGGAGGTGATACAGTGCCCCGATATAAGGGCGGGGTAGGTGATAGAATGGGGGACTATTAACTAGTTCTCTCATGAGACACGGAGACGTTGACCAGATAGTTAGCACTCTGGTCACGACAGAATCACGCCTACATAATAGCCACGATTGCCACTCACCAAGAGACAGATAATGTAAGCGTGCCAAGCATCACGGCACGCAGAAAGCCGAAGGACATGTCAAGGTCCTTCCGCGTGGTGTGTAACCACGCGAGCGAACTAGTGAGACTGGGGACTGACTTTGTAGAGAGCACTTGTTTAGTATTGATAGGAGTTTTGTGTAACCAAATAGATAGAGATAGCATTAGAGTTTAGAAAACTAGTGATAGGCAGTTCTGTGGCTTTGTGTGTGGTTTTGATAGCGACTGTTACGTACTTGTAAAGAGCCTACGGCAATAAAATGTACCATTGAATTCCTCTCACACGACTTGCAAGTCTCTTGTATGGTGTGGGAGAAGTAATCTGATGATGCCTTACACATGAGTTGTTGACACACACTCGTAAAGGAGAGATGGACAAACGGCAGGCCGCTTTGCGAGCTTTGAGTCAGATGGACCTCAATTCAAACAACCCAGATCAGATCCACAAGAGAGTTGTTCATATTCGTAAGACTACGTTTCTCCGTGCACTAGCAAAGCAGTATCTTGGTTAAGGTAAAAGGACTCATCTGAATGGTGCACTTGCTAGGTCAAGATTCTACAAGCACTTCACCATCTTGTTAAGATACTTTATTGAGACACGTCTGAATGGCCTAGTGCACTTTTTCTTCTGAAGCAATATCTTGGTTAAGATAATTTATTAGGACACACTTTACGGGTCCAGTGCGTTTGCTAGGTCAGTATTCAAAGTGTACTTACAAGATAACCAGAAACATTTAAGAAATGTTGAGTGAACTACGTTTGTTTTTCTTATTCATGCCCGACTACAGCTGAAAACCATTTTGCTACCTTTGTGGAATAAACACCTGATCTGTAATTAGAGATTAACTGATTCAGTGCCAAATAAAAAAAAAAAAAGTAAGTTAGTTAGTTAGTTAGTCGACAGATCATCCTCGTTGCACATCGGACCATTCAGTCCATAAGTGCTCGGATCCCCTCCTCAGCAAATCCCGCAGCGTGTAGCGGCTAACGACGCCAGTTCTGTGTTGGTTTATCAATCTTCTTTGGCTTCCTGCGTAGTGTTCTTGTTTGGCCACCCCTCTTTTAATTTGCTGCTCTCGCAGTCTGGCCATTGTTATAGATTCACAGTCATCACTTGGTTCTTGCAAAAGTCTCACTTCTCGTAGAGCATTCAGAATGTCAGCCTGGTCCATGGCGCGTCCGCCCTCCACAGTAGCCTCACCTGCGAGCTTGTCAGCCCGCTCATTTCCTTGTACTCCCGCATGACCTGGCACGAAGATGAAACTAATCTTTGCCAGCCGAGACCGCTCCAGAGGCAGCAACCATTCTCTTCGGATCGACCCCTCCTCTATCCTCTTGATCATGTTCATTGAGTCGCTAAGGAAACAAGCCCTAGTGAATGTCTGTGTCTCGAGCCATGTTATTGCTTTACTTACTGCCATGACTTCCATGGTCAGGCTACTTGTGGTTTCAGTGAAAGCACCAGAGTCCTCCTTCACAATTCTCCCTCCGGCCCGAGCTGTAAAGGCCCATGAGCTTCTCACATGTCGGACGACCGACCCATCTGTGTAGATGACCGCGTCACTGTCTAGCGAATTCTCGAAAATCAACGCTTGTACTTCAGCCTCCACAGCAGCCGGATTTTCTTGTCTGCATTTTCTATCTAGTTGGATGCAAACTGAAAAGGATGTGCAGAAGTCTGTTGGCACTTGCACCCACTCCTCGCCAGGTTCTAAGTCCTCAAGTGTACACACCTGTTGAAGAATGTCTTCGGCTTGACCCATCCACGACCGTAATCTTTTTAACCTCCTGCCCTTCACCTTCCTAATTTCACTATGCAGTGGATGCTGTGTGTTTGCGTTAATTCTGAGGTAGGCGCGTGCCCTGCAAACTTGCATTCTCTCTTCAATGGTTGGAAAATCAAGAAGGTAGCGCATCGCCCTGCATGCTGTATCTCTTGTACATCCAAGAATAATGCGCATAGCTTCATTCTGTATCCTTTCCATCCTTTCTATCTGCTTATGGCTGAGAGTCAGGATTGCCATTGCATACTCCAAAACAGACATGACCAGCCCCTCGTACAGAAGACATAGATGGCGCTGCTCACAGTTTGCTGCCGCCATCACCCGCATCGCTGCCAAGCCCCGCTTGGCCTTTGTTATCACCTGGTCTATGTGCACATTATAAGCAAGGCTTCGATCAAACCGTATCCCCAGGTAATTCATTGCCTGCGTTCTTTCCACCGTCTCTGAACACAGCATTACAGTTGGTGTTGGATTGTTGACAATATGATTATTCAACGAGAACCAAGTCACTGTTGCCTTTGTTGGGTTGACCATTGCCCCAGCTTCATCACACCAAGTACTTATGCGATTGAGTTCGGTTTGTAGTTCCACAGCAACCTCCTCTCTATCCTTACCCTGACGATACACTAAAACATCATCGGCATATGACAATGTCCTGCCAGGTCCAGTGATCTGCTCACTGGTGATTCTCACTGTGTAGGCGTTGAACAGTACCGGAGATAATGGTGATCCCTGTGGTAGGCCAGGATATATTGTTGTTGGTTCCGAAGTCCAACTGCCACATCTAAAAACTACTTTCCGTTGGAAGAGGGCTGCAGCGATCCAACTAAGGAGGAATGGACTTACGTTTAGTTCAAGAAGCTGAAACATTACAAAATCCAGTGGTACTCTGTTGTATGCGTCCTCAAGATCAATCGCTGCAGCAACAGTTTCAGTGCCTGAGTGGAAACCTTCATAGACATCATGGGCAAAGACTGCTGCATTGGTCCAGGTTTCTCTTTTTGGACGGTACCCACCCAGGGTAGGTGGGAAAACACCTTGCCTCTCTAGTTGGCTTGATATTTTCCTGGCAATTACCTTCTCCAGCAGCTTGCCTACTGTATTCTGCATGGTTATAATTCGATATCCCTGAATTTTTTTGTGGTCTTTGTCAGGCTTCGGCAAGGGAATCAGATAGCTATGTAACCATTCCTCCTTGATGCTAGCACTCCCTATACTGTTGTTGTACATGTCTGCTAGTTTCTCTAGCTCATTGTCGGTACACCTATTTATGTCGTCGTATCTTATGCCATCAGGACCTGGAGCACTGTTTTTTGATCGTCGAAGCACAGCCTTGATTTCTTTCACTGTCACTGTGTCTTCATCCGAAGTGTTCTGGGCCTTGCATCTGTCTGAGGTGACCTCCTTGGCCAGATTCCGGCCTCCCATGTCTGTCTGGTTGCTCTGCTCAAGGTAGCGTTCAAAGAGGGCTTTGCCCTTGTCCTCATCAGTCCTCTGCCAGATGAGGTCAGCACCTTGGAAGTCAGAAATGCTCTTATTCTTGACTACCCCACTCATGCTTTTATGTAGTCGCCAGAACAATTTCAGTGACTTGTCTGTGCTTACTCTTTGACACACCTCTGCCCATTTTTCGCTTTTAACCACCTTGACCAGTGTTTTGAAATAGCTTACTTTTGTGTGCATCTCTCTTTCTAAGTGCAAGCAGGGACTAGGATGACCAGCTCTGTTCTTCTTGGCATTTTGCCATCTCCTTACAGCACTACGCTTATCCACCCAAGCCTTCTCCACCTCGAAACTCCACCACGGTGGCTGCTCCCAGCTTTTTCTCCTGCCCTGAAACGTTCTGCGCTTGTCACGTCTTATTTTGCTCACCACATCTTGCCCTGTACTGTCATACTGGAACGTCTTTACCTTTAGCTTGTGCTGCCTGGTTCTGCCTTTCTCCACCAATATGCTGCAAGGGTGGTGGTCGCTGCCATGGTGTCCTAGGACACCCCATCTACACACTGTAGTGAGTGAAGGTGAAACTAGCGCCAGATCAATAGCACTGTCCTCATCGCCTGGACGGCTTGCTGTCCTGGTGACACAGCCACTGTTGATACAAACCAGGTCGATGGTTTCCAGTGCAGTCTCGAGCTCCTCCCCTTGTGTATTGGAGGAAGTGTTTCCCCATGATCTGCCTTTAGCGTTGAAGTCACCACAGAAAATAACATTTCTCTCGTGGCCTAATATGCCACTTAAGCACTGCCACTTCTGGGCGTCCACACTCGCATTGCGGGCATAAACATTAACCAACACGAATGGTATACTGGAATGAACTCTCAACGCCTGTATTTGTATATCGTCACTGTCCCAACTGGACATGTCTAGCTCTGACACCACCATGCTGTCGCGAACGAGAATCGCCGTTCCCAGATGTCGTCTGTTGTAGAAACATTTGAAGCCGGCAATTCGGAGTAGCTGATCGCCCAGTCTCGTCTCCTGGAGTGCTACAATTTCGTTCCTGTAAACTAGGGTTTCTAAAATAGAGCCCCGTTGTTTTACACTGGCACAGTTCCAATATAGAATACGGATGTTCCTGAGTCCTAGACGGTGACACTTGAGTCTAAAACGTCTCAAACCCCCGCGCTTACCTTGCTTCTTTGTCCCTGCGCGGCTACCACGCCGCTTCGTTATGTTGACTGTTGATCGCTCGGAAAGAAGACGTTCTTCCGCCATGTTGAAAAAACGTAAACACAGACTGCTGATAACCACACACGCTGCTGAAAATTCACTCAAGGATGGCTTCGCTCGATGCACGAACTCCGTAGCACCCGCGCAGATCTTGAGTAGAAACTCCTGGTTTTACATCCTGGCACACCAATTACACGCAAGAGATGAATAAATCCATCCCTTACGCGAAAAAGTTAACGAACACAAAACAACACGACCGTCCGTGGCCATCTTGAAACCGGAAGTCGAAAAAAAAAAAAAGTACGTTTCGACCAAACATGGTGCACAATCAAATGAATGAGTACTACAATGTAAATTTTGATTCACTGAGCATTGACATTGCAGAAGATGCAACGAAGCAATGTATGGCGCTATATCGTCCTTCTGTCCAAATGGCAGGTCACATTTGGCGATATATAATCCAATCATCATAACACTGGGAGGTCAGCATGGCCGAACGGATAAGAACATGTGTTCTTAAACATTCGGTGTGTTGATGCCGAGATGAGGGGTTCAACCCCTACACCGGTCAGTAGGACTAAAATGTTGACCTGTCGTCCTTGACTTGGGGGCGTAAATTACAATTATCTCTGAAGTCGGAGTGGATTTGCCTGATGGCAGGGGACACTGGTAATAGGGAAAGCTAATCTACACGCAAAAATCAGTCCAGTGCTACTAGAAGTAGTGTGTGTGTGGACTATGATTGAGCTCAAATCGACTGAGCGCAAAAAATAAAAAAAAATAAATAACACTGAACAAGACCTGACCCTTTTCTGGACTGAATCAATACCAGGCAACCCTTCCAATAATCAAAGGCTGCCTGTAGTCTCTCCCCAAAACAGACTTCCCAACCAACACAAATTAGTGGGGCAGTGTGAGCATTCTTTAAATGTCCTACTGGATGACAAATGCTTTGAATTCTCCTCACATCTCCAAGGTTCACGGTCTCCACTGTGATGGGACTGGCCAAGGACCACATACATGACATGCTTCAGGACAGAGAGAGCCACAACAAATCAGTGATGGAAGACAGCCAGCAACACAGCTTAGCACTCATGCATGATCAACATAAGTGTGCTGTTTGCCTATAGAGATGGAAACAAAGTCATCACCACTTCCCAAATTCTTCATGTCATAAATAGAAGTGAACAACTTGTGAGTGAATAATTTGTTAATCCCTTTTTCACTGAAATCTCGCCATTTTATGGTGAAACGATTTCAGCTGCGCTTTCTTATGTAAACATGTATTATTAAGCATGGGTTACAGGAAACCGTCTAATCTGCTGATTTAATTGGCCCCCATCACTTCAACAAAACTACATAAGCCAGATTTCTGCACTTATACGGTTAACCATTTTACATTCAGTATTTTGCCATTTCTTTCTGAACAACCAGTGCTCAGACATTGTTAAAAAATTTAACACAAAGCGGTCTGTATTCTTCTTCTGCTTTCATTCCGAGTGTTTCTTCAGACATAATTGTGTTGTCTGCTATACTTGTGCCTTTAGACCAACACATACGACCTCTGCGAGCATTTGTTGACCGGGTTAATCTTCCCGGGTGTCTTGAAGGACATTCCACCCTCACTCTGACGTTTTTGCGTTGTGCCTGTTTACAGCAGAGCTGCTAGACTTGCGCCTTTAAGCCAACACATCCAACTTCTGTGGGCATTTGTTGACCGGATTAACCTTCCCAGGAATGGCGATAATCTATTACCAAGGTCGGTCTGTATTCAAAATGCTGCAGCTGATTTTGAATGAGGGATTGTGAATCACATGCACTATGCTTTGGCCATAAATACTGACTGAGGTTACTGCCACTTGCAACTAATATTCCTAGAACTATTTATATTGAGTTCTTCTGGTAGACCAGGGGAAATTACTGCGGTTATACATGTATCAAGAAGAGATAAAATCATAAATGAAGAAATCAGGACCAAAGTGGGGGTTAAAGCAGCACTAGATTTTATTAAAAAGCAGCAAGTCAAATGGTTTGGCCATGCAATTAGGTTATCAGTCAACAGCATACCACAACAAACATTGATGTACAGACCAGATGGAAACAGAGAAACAGGCCGACCACGTAAACGTTGGACGGAGGGAATAGCAGAGTCCATGGGAATATCGATATATGAAGCCCATAATCGGGCACTCTCACGATGTTTATACTTTCCCTCGACACCGCAAGGTACAAGAGGAACGTGATGGGATGAGATGAGATGAGATACATGTATTTAACTTGTTAAAATTAGAATCACAATTTTCAGTGTGGAAAATTAAACTTGCAACATTTTGCACAGAATAGCAAATTTGAGGCCTCATTGTGGTATTGTGTAAATTTTGCTTATGCGTTGCAACTGTACAAAGTGATAATCTCCACAGGATCGGCCTAAATGACCAGATTACTATCGATAGAGCTCTCTTATGAAACTATATGGTATATGCACATAAAGAATTAATAGTAAGTGCCAGGGTCTGTGTCTGGGTCTATCTGAATGAGCTACTATCAATACTTGGGTAGCAACACTTCTCGTGTCCAACAGGGGATGATTCCTTCTTCTCTTCTTCTCCAGTCAGAACCCTGGTCATTTCGCAGCACATGAGTATATCATGGTTACTCGATCATACGTCATAAACCTCACCCACTCGAACTGCATTTAACTCAAACAAGAGTGAACACAAAGACTGTTATAAGTTTCCTACGTATAATATACACAATCACATAATCGAAGATGCCATCACTTATTCGACAGTCACATCACATTACACTACATTACAGATTAAATGCGTGGCTCAATATAGAGCCATAACGCTGTCTACTTTTCACCATGTCCACACAGGACGATGGATCAACGCCGACTGCCTTGGCCCGAGCTCACTTCCTGTCACCTGGGAAGTGAGTTCCAACGTTTTTCACGTTGTGTGGAAAGCCCCTGCTTTCCACGTTCCCGTGTTAAATTCTGAACACAGTCGCAACCTGTACTCTGTGACCCAGGCTATAACTGAACCATGCCATGATGTCGTCAGGCTCATGGCATTCCCCCCTTCCACGGGCAAAAATTGAGAATCAATTTTTGAAATATCCAATTTTCAGTTATGTAAGCAATATTAATGTAGTTCTAATTCTAATTTAACTATCTGTCGTCTTTCCATAAACCTTGTTAAGTTCTTGTCACTCTGAAATATACAACTAGTTAATTATTCTCATCAACATATAAAGTACATCCAAATGCATACCTCTATTTTGTCCTACAACCTTTTATCAAATTACTATATAACAATATCAATGTAACTGTTCTTTGTAACATTGAATCAGAATTTCTACATCTAAATTCTAATCTGTCTATATATGAACCCTCAGTTTGTAATATGACTCCGAGACTTAATATTTCCATTTTATTAATGCTGTGATGGTATCATAATCAATTCCGCGTTTTGTTGGTAGGTAGCGTCTATAGTGGTCATACAAGACTGACCATCACTCAGCTTCATCTGCTCATCCTCACCACTCATTTGCTAAGCTACTCGTCCCAGGTCTAGAAGATCAGCTGTTATCGCGTTACATACAAGGCCACCTGTACAACGCAAGCCAGCGTTCCCATGGTAGACAGACTGATACCCGACTGCAAGGATTACCCAAGGAAGATACTAAGTTCCAAGTACCGCCAGCACATCTTTGCTGTTGTCGCGTTACCATACTTGACCACCCGCATCCCCAGTCAGTCAACCACTGTAGCCACAGCCTTCCACTACCGCCCATGCCTGTACCAGGTTCCAAGTACCGCCAGCCTAGACATCCTCTTTGACTCTGTCGTTGTAGACTCAGCGTATAGCAATGAACATAATTGCAGCTAATAAGCCTGAGAGCATCTCATGTTACTGGCCGTTTCGTTCCATTTGACCAACTCATTACGCTTCAACTGCCACAGCTTCTATTGTGTCTTCATCCTCTATATCGTACTCTCATCAATTTCATTAATTATTCCAATACTAATTATCCTATACATCTAAACAATTTGTTCTTAAATTAATTAAAATCAATCAACAAATATCAATAAATGCAACATAATAATAAATATGAACACCAATATATGTCTCAATCAATCAATTAATAAAAAATTAAATGATATCTATACTCAACCAATAAATTATATTCTCCCTACTAGAATTATATAGCATTTACATAAATAGTTCACAATATTCATTAATACGTATAAATAATAAATATGTAATAGTAATAATAATTATCTACCACCCACCATCAATCATATAATTATATAACCTATAATATAATGCTATATTTGCAATAATAACAATCACTGCTTATAATTTATGTTCTCTATTCCATAAAATAATTACTAATCAATCTCTATATAATTACATAATCATACTTATATTGCAATATAGCTTCCTTTCCAATAACATCTCTTCAATTTCAATTCTAACTCAACCTGTATGGCTATGTGGCACCATGACCACGTGTTAGTAATACATGCAATCAATCATCAAGTTATTTACATAGGTTAGTTCTGTACAGTCAGTTAATTCATAGTGCCTCCATACATGAGTGAGTCTCCATCTGCCACTAAACCACACATATTAACAACCTGCAATGCGAGACCGCCATCACACAGCGAGCACACACTCAGCTCACCCGGTGTTAGCAACCCCACATTAAATGATGCCAATACCCATATGGTTTTACCTACCCACTACTGTTGTCAATCACAAAATCTTCCAAAATTAAACTATAAACCTAACAAATATCGAAATGATCTGTGCCGCCGGTCCCCGTCACGGATTATCATTTAACACATTCATTCCATTCACATCAACCACCATAACCCGTATCCGAGATCAGCCGCCCACATGACGTAACTTATCATACTATCAATATTGACAAAGTCATCTCCGGTTTCCATCCCAACTGCTGTTTTCTCCCAGCGATCTCTGCCAATGCCGTGCTAGAGTCGACAAGTCTGATGTTACCAAAGAGAACACTGCACTGCCAAACACCGCTCGGATATCCACACATTTGACATGAATTCCCATTCTATAAAGATAGTATTAACCAAAATCCACTAATGAAAATTAAACCAACTACCACACTCAACCATAGCATGCAAGACATGATGATGTTAACCTAAATAATTTTCCATGCCACAAACTCAACTTCAAAGAAATTTATACAGTGGACAATATTAACTAAATGCTTAGAAATTATGTTCCACCATAGCCCAAAACAATGTCGCGTATCATAACCCAGAGACGCGACACCGGTCAGGTGTTGATGTAACACAACCTCACAAGCTGTTATCATTTGTAAGCTATTTTTATTTCTAGATCACTCTTTTCCGAAACAACACTGTTGTGTATCATTAACCCATACACACAACAACAGTTAGTTGAACCTACAATCACATATGCCCAACACCCTGGATAGCAAGTCCCCCGCCACATAACAATTACCCATGCCATATGCCGGAAGGCTGCTCTACACGATGCCAAACACATTCTTGAGAAATGCTCTTGTCGGCACAGAAAGATTACCCACGAACTATGCCGGCAATGCACGTCTCCAGTTGTAAACAGACTCACTCATGCGAAATTCACTTCGCCAGGTGTTTATTCCCTATCTGTTAATTTTCCACTGGACAAACAATTGCCCATTCTATTTTAAATAACAATAAAATACCTGCAGAAGAATAATAATAATAATATCATCCTCAAACCTGCATGCAAGAAATGATGATGATCTAAATTAACCAAACTTCTGCATGCAATAAATCATTAAGAACCAAACAAAATAATTACTAAAATTATAACAAAATTCAGAAATCATGCATAAAAGTAACCTATAACCAAAATTAATTATAACAACATAACCGTAAAATATTCTACCGTATAGTTCACTAATTATTACTATAATCTTATCATATAATTTCCCTTAATATATTGGTTTCCACACAAATACTAGTACTGCTTAACTATTATTACACTAACTGTGAACTAGTAAGTTGTTCAATAATTATAATTATAGTTATTTCCTAACGTAGGCTGCACTCCAATTATTACATAATGCTACTACTTTACTACCAAGTAATTTTATATGCATTCGTTAGGTTACAGTTACTGTCACATAAAACAAATTCACAATTACATAACATATCTAACACAAACTAAACAATAACAACATATCACAAATATAACTACACATGCTTAATAATAATATAGACTAATGTTAAATACTAATTGCACAACGCTAATGGCTTCTATATTGCCTGTTCTTAGCTTAAACTGTCCTGCTGTTTGTTTACAATTCTCCTAACTTACACTGTCTAATCACACAGTTACAATATTTAACCTAATTTCAGTTGATCGAATAGCGCCTAGAGTTAATGTTTTTACGGCAGCTATGAACTACACACACACCAGGCCCCACGAATATAACACGGTGTTCTGTCAAATACCGGCACTTTACAAGTTCACTCAGTTCCGGTGTTTATTAGAAAATGTTCACGTTTTATAATAGTTTATTTCAGCCTGGCTGATCACATCCTGACGTCTCAAATTGTTAACTTGTGTGTCGGTTCTTGAATTTACACACTGTAGCCAGCTACGACTGTCGCTTCTCTGTTGACCATCTGTTCATCAACACAGTAGACCTGTCGACCGTCTGACCTCGCTTGTTGACCTCGCTGTCACAACTCTGTAGGCCTGATTCGTATTTTCTCTTGCTGTGACCTGGTTTTAACAGTTCGTACGGGGAATTCCCGTCACATATGTCTATTGCCTCATTAGCATAATCAATACTTGCTGTTGATTTGTCTTTATTCACACTTATAATAATTTCACAGTTCAACTTGTGCACACTCATTGTTACTAGTGACACATTTATAGGAAATAAATTTCTCTTGGTCTTTAAAGTCTTGCACCAATATTAAGTCAATCTCTTCAATCACATAGTACTAACTGTTTATATATTTCACATAGTCACATTTTCAATACTTGATAAGACATTTAATTATTACACTTGTTGACTACATCTTTTTGCCGAATCTGTTCAATTGTTCACATGCCTTTTGTAATGCGTACAGTTCAACGCCTGTTTTGTCATTTTAAATTCATTATGATATCAGGAGTTGGTGATTATGTTTCTCGTTTCATCATGTGTGATATCCACTTTTCCGTTAGCCAATTCTCTACTTGTAGAATGATACGTTGTGGCTTAAACTTTACGTTGGCACGTGTTACGTATGTAACATCATCTGTGGCCTCAGGTTTCATATGGACGATAAACCCCCAAGTGCCAAGGTCTGTGTCTGGGTCTATCTGAATGAGCTACTATCAATACTTGGGTAGCAACACTTCTCGTGTCCAACAGGGGATGATTCCTTCTTCTCTTCTTCTCCAGTCAGAACCCTGGTCATTTCGCAGCACATGAGTATATCATGGTTACTCGATCATACGTCATAAACCTCACCCACTCGAACTGCAGTTAACTCAAACAAGAGTGAACACAAAGACTGTTATAAGTTTCCTACGTATAATATACACAATCACATAATCGAAGATGCCATCACTTATTCGACAGTCACATCACATTACACTACATTACAGATTAAATGCGTGGCTCAATATAGAGCCATAACGCTGTCTACTTTTCACCATGTCCACACAGGACGATGGATCAACGCCGACTGCCTTGGCCCGAGCTCACTTCCTGTCACCTGGGAAGTGAGTTCCAACGTTTTTCACGTTGTGTGGAAAGCCCCTGCTTTCCACGTTCCCGTGTTCAATTCTGAACACAGTCGCAACCTGTACTCTGTGACCCAGGCTATAACTGAACCATGCCATGATGTCGTCAGGCTCATGGCAGTAAGCATGTTTCAGAATGTATAGGGATGGGTATGTTGTCTACGTCTGGTGTGCTGATTGTGTAGAAAGCATTAAGGCATGGGGATAGCATAGGGAAGCAATGGGGAATGTTCACAGCTTAAAGATGTAATGATGCTTTCTCCAATAAACATTTCTATGTTGTTTTATTGTAACACACGTACTCGCACAGTTTGTGTAACATATTGTTGGTGTGCTGATTTTGCCTCGTTTTCAATGAAGGGCTGGCCAGCTTTGAGTTCCTAACTAACATCATTATTTGCTGTGCTGATATATAGCTGAGGTAATCATATTTTGCCGTCTCACGCGATCACCAGTCGTGGATCAGCTCCGTGTTTTTGTCTTAATTACGCATGTGGCCAAGCCATCCGAATATTTATCTCTCTGTCTTCTCTTGTTCTTTTCCCAAAATCTTGTCAGTTATCACCAAGTTCTCCAGTTTATTTCTTCTCAAGATGCCAAAAAAAAAATATTTGACAGTCTACATCTAATTTCTCTAATCAATTTACAGTTTTCATGTATTTCTTGTAGGACTTGTTCGTTGGTTTTTCTGTCTGTCCATGGTATTCTTTGCATTTTCCTCACAAACCACATTTCCACAGCCATCAGATGTTTTTCAGTTTGTCTGCTCATTGTCCACGCTTCACATCCATACAAAAGCGCAGGTTCTCAGTAGCCCTTTAGCACTCTATTTCTAGTTGCAATTGACATCATTTTATTGTTCAATATGTTTCCCATCTTGCAAAAGGCTATCTTCGCCATAGCAATTCTTGTTCTAATCTCTTCAAGGCACCTCCCATCCGATGTTAATGAGTATTCCGAGATAGTTGTACCGGTTCTCTTGTTTAAGAATATTCTCATTTAACTGTATATCCTGTTTGTTTTTTTTTGTGTTTTTTTAAATTTTTATGTTGCATTTCCCTTACAGGACGTTGCAGTCAACACCAGCATTTTTCAGCTGCTGTTGATGTACTAGGCAAGTTGTACGTTCAGTAGTTTGCCATTGCTTTCTGAACGACCTGCTCATATACCACTGTAAGTTACCAGCGAGGCGCGATCCACTGCCGAATCTTGTGCAGCTGTTTTTCCCTAAGTGGATATACGGGATTACGAACAACGTCGTTAACACCTTGGCTAGGGAGACCGGCTAATATCCTAACTATACTCCACAAAATATGCATAAAAACACAATGTTTGTTTCAGTACTACTTACATAAGCTAAAAAGAAACACAAGAGAATTGAGGTTTTTTAGCTTAAATGTTACAGAAAACGCTGTTAAAACATTTAGATTGCTCATAACATTTGAAATGTTCCTACCTATATACAGCATGGATGTGGATCATTTACAATTTCGCAGTTAAAACAGAAGAAAACTTTTGAACTAAAATGTGACAGAAAATGTCTAAGAATACCACGGATCAAGCACATGCATTATTGAGTACAGGCTTTTGAACTAAAATGTGACAGAAAATGTCTTAGAATACCATGGATCAAGCACATGCATTATTAAGTACGGGCTTTTGAACTAAAATGTGACAGAAAATGTCTTAGAATACCATGGATCAAGCACATGCATGACTGAGTACGGGTAACAACCGTAGAGCCATCGAGTGCCATTTGGTCTACACAATTATGCGGCTAGACCCATATACCCAGTACTCCTCAATGGGTGGAGAAGGGTTCTGGGCTGTACTTTCTCTTATGAAACGTCAGTGCTTTGCTTTGTTCAGGTGCTAACAAGCGCCAAGTTATGTTTATACCAGTTAATCATTACTCACGGATTAAACAGGGTCAGAGAATCACGTGACAATTAATGCAGAAGTGTAAAAGACTCAGAAAGTGTTAGTCTGCTAAGATGCAGTGAGAGAAACACCATGCTTCACACCATGCCGCCCGAAGGTGGCGATGACAAATCACATTGCCGCCAAAATCTTAATATTGTGTTAGAAAAGTGTACATGAGGGGTAGTAAATCAAATAACTCCACAGGAATTATAAAGAATATTCGCAATAAATAATAACCAGTAATAATATCCCAGTAAATACTTAATGGCGTTAACTGCATTTACCAATCCACTAGCACTTGAAAGTGCTATTCAGTTTCCCTTCATTGAGCTGGGTCAGTGACTGCGTTTATAATACTCTCCGTGACTTGAGAGGACCCGGCCATCTCACTCCCAGCGTGTCTCCGTGACAATATGGTTATGCCGTCTGCCTCACGCTCTGAAAGTTGTGGGTTTGAATCAGGTCTCCATCATTCGGTTCATGGGTGCAATTTCTTCGAGACTCCTGGGGGTTGTCAATGGAACTGCAGAGTTTGTGCCTTGTGCGATGCTTTCGGCAGGTTGTCCCGTGGAATGAGACCAAGCCATGTGGGATAAAACCTGGTGCAATGATGTCGATTCTCTAGCCTGTCAACCGTGTAAACTCCCGGAAATCCTTCCAGGCATTGGGTTAGAATGTTCTCAAGAACAACAAACATGTGAGGAATGCTCTCAAGAACAACTGACATATGAGGAATGTTCTCAAGAACAACTGACATGTGAGGAATGTTCTCAAGAACAACTGACATATGAGGAATGTTCTCAAGAACAACTTACATATGAGGAATGTTCTCAAGAACAACTGACATGTGAAGAATGTTCTCTACAACAACTGACATGTGAGGAATGTTCTCAAGAACAACTGACATATGAGGAATGTTCTCAAGAAAAACTGACATATGAGGAATGTTCTCAAGAACATCTGATATGTGAGGAATGTTCTCAAGAACAACTGACATGTGAAGAATGTTCTCTAGAACAACTGACATGTGAGGAATGTTCTCAAGAACAACTGGTATGTAAGGAATGTTCTCTAGAACAACTAGTCTGTGAGGAATGTTCTCAAGAACAACCAACATGTGAGGAAAGTTCTCAAGAATAACTGAATGTGAGGAATGTTCTCAAGAACAACTGGTATGTAAGGAATGTTCTTTAGAACAACTAGTATGTGAGGAATGTTCTCAAGAACAACCAACATGTGAGGAAAGTTCTCTAGAACAACTGACATGTGAGGAATGTTTTCAAGAACAACCAACATGTGAGGAATGTTTTCAAGAACGACTGGTATATACGGAATGTTCTCTAGAACAACTAGCATGTGAGGAATGTTCTCAAGAACAACCAACATGTGAGGAAAGTTCTCAAGAACAACTGAATGTGAGGAATGTTCTTAAGAACAACTGGTATGTAAGGAATGTTCTCTAGAACAACTAGTATGTGAGGAATGTTCTCAAGAACAACCAGCATGTGAGGAAGGTTCTCAAGAACAAATGGCGTGTGGGGAATTTTCCCAACAACAACTGACATGTGAGGAATGTTCTCAAGAACAACTGGCATGTGAGGAATGTTCTCTAGAACAACTGACATGTGAAGATAAAATCGAAGCTATAAAAATATAGACTAAAGGGAAGCATATTATGATAGGAGAATAAAACAACTTATTACAGGAAACTGGGATTTAAGAAAACTGCTGAAAGGAATGAAGGCCAGAAAATTAAAGTATATCGGCCGTATAAGAAGGTAGGACCTCTAGTTAAAGGATGTGTTTGGGGTACAGGTGGTTGGAAAGCCTGGAGGAGGAGCAATATAGTTGAGTGAACAACAACATCGGATGGCCTTGGAGAAGTATTTATGAACGCACCATGACGATATGGGACATAGGAGGGCACATGACCTACTTGGGCCTAATTCCAGCAGGTCCGTGCGTGTTGTGCTGAATCGTGATCAGGTTACATTCTATTATGTTTCCCAGGATGTGAAGTTTCAGATCCGGTAAGGCACAGCCCGCTGGTTTAAATGCATAGAAGTTGCCGTGAAGTTGGAACAGCGACTAAATTAACTAACTTACTGTCTGAAGCTTCATACATCTGTTTTTCATCTTTGCTGTCATTACCATGAGCTTTACCATTCCTATTACCATAGCATTACCATGACTGAGACTGTCACGGAAAAAAACTGCAGTTTATTGATTCCTTGATAACTTACATATTAAAATACAAGGAAGGAGAAGGGTTAACAATCGTGTACTTCATTCTGAGAGGAGGACGAATAAAAGATCATTGACCGACACAGATATGAAAATAGGATACAGGTGTTCGCAGAGTCATTGCCTGACGATCGGAACGGACACGGAGAAATGGGACGATCGCGCTGGGGACACACGACCGGAGAAAACGATCAACGAGTGAAGTTGCTTTGAAGTATTCGCGTACCGGGAAACTCAGGGAACAGCGTAACAGCGAATGAAACGAGCAACTAATCACTACGTGAATTCACCGCCTTGTGATGTACAGGATACGTCAAGATGCGACTGTTGATGTATGGACATCCAACAATCACGGAAGAACGGGAGACCCAATATAAATAGTAGCAACTGGGGTTGCTATTTAGTGTGTGTTCCAAACTGGGCTGAATGAGATATGCTCCTGAGTGGGGAAAGAAATACACGTCCCTAATGGTTTAAAGAAGAGGGGATATTAGTGTGTTATTCGCTAGTGTATTTCGATTCCAGGAGCATAAGTGCATATATAAGGTATTAATATCTTAGTGTAATAGTAGCATAGGGATATAGGTGTTTGTTCTTAACGTGTGAAATTGCATTCGTTTATCTAGTCGTGTAAACTTTAGTGCACTCAGAAATCGTATGTCCGTATGTTTTTCGGAGGCTTTTCAGTATGGCTAGAGAAGGACTCTCACATAAGAACATTATATGAAGCAGACTCATATCACCAGATTACCTATCTTCTCCACAGGTTCAAATCCCCCTATTGAAATCAGAGAAGAGATGAAGGTTACTGCACTTGAGCAAATAAAGTACCTACTTAGAACCAACAAGAACATAGACATGTTTTAATATGAAGAAGTGATAACTTAACGTCAAATACAGAACACTGTATGCTCAAACGAATATACAACTAAAACCCTTAAAAGGAAAAGACGTTAACCTGTGGCAAGCAGGGATACTTAAAACTGCATGCAATTGCACTGTGCCGAAACATTAAACTGTATTAACAATAGACATGGTGTAGAACATTCATAGTAACTCTAGACAATGTTGGATAGTGGCGGTGTGTATTCAGAGGTGGATTATAATACCGTCCAAAACGGGAAATATATGAACTTCAGTGACTTACCAAATCGGATTATTTTCTGGTGATAAGACATTGAACAGTTGTTTTCTTCAAGAATTGGATTAAGTCCAGACTCAAGCCGGAGGAGATCATTCAGGGTGAGATCACTCCATTTCTGTGTGTGCTGTCCTGTGTTTTGGCCGACAGAAGAGGCGAGAAGAACTACGGCACATACGAAGTCAACCGTCCTATCTTGCATTCACACTAGTAGACAATACCAACTACATATACACAGTCCATACATACACCAGACATAGTTTTTATTAATAAATCTTTTATTTGTCGTTGAAAGGAACTGTTGTCGGAGTATGTGTTGAGGGAATAACAGAGAGAGTGAAAGAAATAGATATATGGAAGGGAAGACAGAAGGGAGGAGTGTAGACAGAAGTCAGTCAATAATCCCAACAGATAATAAGTTTGAAGATGTGCTTGTTGATTCCACATTCCTCCCGGGAAAACAAGTGACAGAGACCAAGGGAGTCTCTGTGGCGAAGTGGTCAAGCCGTTTGACTCGTTTTCCGAAGGTTGCTGGTTCGATTCCGGGCCGCGCCCTTCGGTTTAGGAGTTAAATGTTTCGGAGACTCCTGTGGGTCGTCGCTTAAAGCTACGGAGTTCGTGCTTTATAAGACGCTTTCCGTGCTACGGAAAGAGACCGAGCCATATGGGATAAACCCGGTGCAATGAAGTCGACCCTGTCGACTTTTAAGCGACTACCATGAGCTAGTCCTACTGCTATCAGTCAGCTATCTTCCCGTCTGCCTGGCTAACTTGATTCAGCATCTTCACGATGCCCAGAGTTTCACAACTCTGACACTTACAGCACCACCTATAAAAAATACTTCTTAGAATACCATGGATCAAGCATTAACTGCAGTGAACTGACACTGCGTGGTTACACACCCGCTTCACACGCGTGATCCGGGACTGTTTCCGGATCCGGTCAGGGATATGCACTACTGACGAGCTCAAATGAGGGCGAAACTCGAGTATAGTGCTTCCATATTGACGTGGATAGGCCTTAGGTTCATACCAGAATGCGATCGGCGTTGCCAGTAGTGGGTTGTGCTCAATATTTAAATTTCAAATCCCGAAACAACTACATAATCAATTGATTATTACTCACTTGATTTAGGAGGCCTGGTGTTCCTTGCCAGTGGGGGGTCCTGATCGTTCGGGTCCCATCGATTGACGGACGTCGGTCGCGGCGATTGGGCAATCTTGAGCATAGCCTACGATGGGTAGCGTTGTGATGTTCTGTTGTGATAATTTGGTATGTCCAGTGTGTGCCGCGTGGTTACACACCCGCTTCACACGCGTGATCCGGGACTGTTTCCGGATCCGGTCAGGGATATGCACTACTGACGAGCTCAAATGAGGGCGAAACACGAGTATAGTGCTTCCATATTGACGTGGATAGGCCTTAGGTTCATACCAGAATGCGATCGGCGTTGCCAGTAGTGGGTTGTGCTCAATATTTAAACTTCTTAGAAACTCTTTTTCATAGAGGCCACTCCATTTTGTGATGAAATGATTTTGTTAACGTCGGTCTTTATTGTTTATAATGAACTAGCTGACCCGGCCCGGCTTCGCACAGGCTCTGGTGGGGAGCATCTCATTTAATTCATATAAGTAGTTATATAAGCTCCCGTTCCCGTTCCCGACTATCTATCTATCTATCTATCTATCTATCTATCTATCTATCTATCTATCTATCTATCTATCTATCTATCTATCTATCTATCTATCTATCTATCTATCTATCTATCTATCTATCTATCTATCTATTATCTATCTATCTATCTATCTATCTATCTATCTCTCTCTCTGTCTGTCTGTCTGTCTGTCTGTCTGTCTGTCTGTCTGTCAGACCCGGCCCGGCTTCGCCCAACCCCTAGCGGGGAGCATCTTATTTAATTCATATTCGGCCCCTGCTCCCGCTCCCAAAGTGGGGAGCGTCTCATTTAATTCATATTCGGCCCCAGCTCCCGTTCCCGTTCCCAAAAAAGACGATACGGCCCGGCTTCGCCCAGCTCCTGGCGGGGAGCGTCTAATTTAATTCATATTCGGCCCCTGCTCCCGTTCCCAACAAAGACGACCAGGCCCAGCTTCGCCCAGCTCCTGGCGGGGAGCGTCTCATTTAATTCATAATCGGCCCCTGCTCCCGTTCCCGTTCCCAAAGCGGGGAGTATCTCATTTAATTCATATTTATTGGTTGCAGTTAGAACAACCTTAGATAAACGAAGACCAACTTACAAAAAGCATTAGAAAGAGCACTTGAAAGAGTTTTACATCTTCCCCCAACAATTAACTTGGATAAATGGAACGGCGACAGCAGCAGCAGAAGAAGAAGTAAAAGGAGGAAGAGGGAGGAGGAAGAGAGAGGTGGAGGAGGGAGGAGGAGGGAGGAGGAGGAGGGAGGAGGAGGGAGGAAGAGGGAGGAGGAGGAGAGAGGAGGAGGAGAGAGGAGAAGGAGGGATGGGAGGAGGAGGAGGAAGGGGGAGGAGAAAGGAGGAGGAGGCGGGAGGAGGAGGAGATAGGAGGTGGAGGGACGAGAAGGAGGGATGAGGTGGAGGGAGGAGGAGGGAGAAGGAGGGAAGAGGAGGGAGGATGAGGAGGGAGGAGGAAGAGGGAGGTGGAGGAGGGAAGAGGAGGAGGAGGGAGGAAGAGGGAGGAGGAGCAGAGAGTAGGAGGGAGGAGGAGGGAGGAGGAGGATTAGGTAGGAGAAGGAGGGAGGAGGAGGAGGGAGGAGGAAGAGGGAGAGGGCGGAGGAGGAGTGAGGAGGAGGAGGAGAGAGGAAGATGAGGGAGGAGGAGGAGTGAGGAGGAGGAGGGAGGAGGAGGAAGGAGAGGGAAGATGGGGAGGAGGAGAAGAGAGGAGGAGGAGGGAGGAGGAGGAGGGAGGAGGAGAGCGAAGAGGAGGGAGGAGGAGAGGGAGGGGAGGAGGCAGGAGGAGGAGGAGGAAGAGGGAGGAGAAGTGGGAGGATGAGGAGGGGAGGAGGGGAGAAGAGGGGAAGTTGGAGGAGGAGGAGGGGTGAGGAGGGGAGGGGAAGCGGGAGGAGGATGATTATAACGTGTTTGCCTGTAGATAACTGTAGCGAAAAGGTCCACCTATTTGAGAAATATGCAACAATTTTACATATATAGCAATGCTATTAGAAGTATACAGGAGACAAATGAACATTGTAAACTGATTAGAGAAATTAGACGTAGGCAGTCAAAATTTTTTGGACATGTTATGAGAATAAATGGATTGGAGAACTTAGTGACAACTGGCAAGATCGAGGGGAACAGAACAAGAGGAAGACCGAGAGGAAAATATCTGGATGGCTTGGCCACATGACATGGACGAGACAGGAACACTGAGCTGATCCACGACACTGGTGATCGAGTGAAATGGCGAGTCATGACCGCCCACGCTTTCCGGCATGGCACATGATTGATTGATTGATTAGAAGTTATGTCCCCTCGCTATATATACATTATAATATAAATTAAAATATTAAATAATATTAATTAAATAACTGTTTTTACACTAACAAACTATGACAGTTGGCAGCACGGGAATGAGAGGAAGACGTGTTTAACATTTCATCTCAATCGGATGGACCTTTCACGAACGAATAAAGGACATACATACATACATACATACATACATACATACATACATACAGACAGACAGACAGACAGACAGACAGACAGACAGACAGACAGACAGACAGTCTCTTTTATATATATAGATTAAAAGCTGTCCAATCAGATGTTGAACTCATCACATTCTGAGAACATACATTAAACATAGATTCCAAGGAATTTTATTTATAACATGCCGCTTGTAGGACCATGTAGAGAATGCGAGGGGGGGGGGGGGGGGCAAAGACTGAGAACCCTTATGCGGAAAGAATGATAAATGATATGGTAGGGATCAGCAGGGGGTTCTGGAAAAATCTCGAAACTGAGAGGGAAGACCAGGAGAACTTTCAATCGGATAGCGGTGGGAACGATTTGTAGTATGACTCTTCGCTGGCCGTTTAACGAGGGACGGAGCGCGTATGGGAATGACCTGAGTGCAGTGATGTTGGTTCTTAACTCAACTTTTCCCCGGGAAGGTTAACCCGGTCAACAAATGCCCGCAGAAGTCGGATGTGTCGGCCTAACGGCGCAAGAACGCAGCTCTGCTGTAAACAGGCACAACACAATCACGTCCGAAAAAAAGTCCGGATGAAGGCAGAAGAAGAAGAATAACTCAACTTTTCATAAACAAGTGTCCATCACGCCCCTGTGTGTCATGTGTGATTAGGGTTGCCAGATACGTGGGCACCAAAAGGAGGACATAATAAGACCCCAAAAAAAAAAAGAGGACAAAGGAGGACATATTGAATGTTTCATTTGAATCGTTTCAGATTAAACCCACAATCAGTACAATTTTATTACAATAGCTGCCGATAAGTGTATCTTACTTTTAGTGAATCCACAAAGAAACAATCATGTTAAAAAATAAATATGAATTCAATGGAGGCCTTTTTCTCATTTTGCCATATTTTTTACTTTGTTTCAATTTTTTTTTTTCAAAAACTGATTGGCAGATTGCAATGGAACTTTGCATTGTATTATTAACATTTTGTCAAGAGCGTTTGTGAAACTAAGATTTAGTTTTTGTGCAGCAGTCAAAAAACCACACAAATTGTCAATGAAAATGTTGAAAATTGTTTTTAATTATGAACAAACAAACAAAAGTCGAGGGATATCATTAAAAGCTTCTGACAGAATATAAAGGTTCTATTTATGTACACATATACAAAAACTGAAACGAGTAAATAAAAAACAAAAAAAGACTGTTTTAGATCATACTTAAGAAATCCAATACGGCCTCTGTTTATCTTGGTTTCCATGGCAACCGTTAAGTCAAAAGTCAATTTGACAGTATTTTATCAATCAGCAGTCTTTAGTATCAAACCCTATACCATATCAGAACATAGAAATTAAATATTATAGAATCTAGATAAGATGAGATGAACGAGAAGACTGAATGTTAGCATTTTAGATATATGTAAGACCAGAGGACATTATTATTATAATAACTTCCGAGGAATATAACATAAACCATTCTGATGGAGAGAGAAAAAAACGGAGGTATCAATTATAATGGATATATAAATAGGAGAAGAACAATGTGGATTTGTAGAAGGCCATCTATCACGTGTCATGCCGATAAGCGTGGCCGGTCTAGTTTCGCCGTCTTACTCGATCACCAGAGTCGTGGATCAGCTCCGTGTCCTGTCTCGACCATGCCATGTGGCCAAGCTATCCAGGTATTTATCTCTCGGTCTTCCCCTTGGTCTCTTCCCCTCGATCTTGCCAGTTGTCACCAAGTTCTCCAAGTCATTTATTCTCATAACATGCCCAAAATATTTTGACTGTCTATGTCTAATGTCTCTAATCATTATACGATCTTCATTTGTTTCGTGAAAGACTTATTAATTGGTTTTTCTGTCTGTCCATGGCATTCTTTGCGTTTTCTTCAGAAACCACAAAGGTTCAGTAAATGCGAAAGATTCTCAATGCCAATGTATTTCTTCGCCTCACGTTTTCTTGACCAGGACTTCTTGAATGATATTGATATAAAGAATTAGACATGGCCGAGGACCAGTGTAACAATTTTGAAATGGCTGTCAATCCTCGGGGATTTCAACGCCAGAGTAGCAACGAGAAGGTGGGTGGTGTTACTGGTGGCTATGGCCTAGGTGATAGGAATGAGAGAGATGACGATGAATAGGCGAAGTGAGCAGGACAAAACCTGGTCTGGCACAGTCAAGGCCTGCATGCACTTATTTTCGCACTGGCGAAAGGCCGTGCAAGTTTATGGGGTTTATGTAGACAAATATTATGTTTAAAGGAAGAGTCACTTATGTTTGTAAATTTCATTCCTTTCGATAAAATAGTTCTCTCCCTCTCCTCCTTCTCTCTCTCTCTCTCTCTCTCTCTCTCTCTCTCTCTCTCTCTCTCTCTCTCTCTCTCTCTCTCTCTCTCTCTCTCTCTCTCTCTCTCTCTCTCAATGCCGAATGCTGGTGCAATTACGTTTACATAGAGAATATTTAAAATATAATAACATGATAGTAATGCCTAGATTGATCACTACGCTTATTAATACTTATGTTGAAGCATTCTACCGAATTACTAGACATCTAAAAGAAAAGCACCTAGATACGCAATGAGTAGGGGGCATAAACTATCTAATATTGTGACAAGGGAAATTACTTTAATTTGAAAAAGAAAATAATATATCTAGTATGATATCATTATCTAACTTATAAATGTCTTCTTTTTTCTTGTAGAAATAAAAAAGATTCTATGGAAGTAACACTTAATAAACATTACAACAAGGCTATTAATTTTGTTATAAAATATGTTTGCAATTATTAAATAATTAGATTTTATAATCAAATTTTGGCTTTCTTTATTTATATTTAATTCTTAAGTTTGTACTTTTAATGATAAGTACTATCAGTGATCTACAATAACCCCTAATTGGGGAAGCATTTTTTTACTGGCCTCCTAGGGCCACACAAAATTTAGAGACAATTAACCACCCCACCCCATACTTTGATATGAATTCCTAACAATTTGATACATTTAGCTCCTGCGAAAAGTAAAGACATACTAAACACAGACTAAGAACTGCATCTTCAATCAATCAATCATGTGCCATGCCGGAAAGCGTGGGCGGTCATGACTCGCCATTTCATTCGATCACCAGAGTCGTGGATCAGCTCAGTGTTCCTGTCTCGTCCATGTCATGTGGCCAAGCCATCCAGGTATTTTCCTCTCGGTCTTCCTCTTGTTCTGTTCCCCTCGATCTTGCCAGTTGTCAATAAGTTCTCCAACCCATTTCTTCTCATAACATGTCCAAAAAATGTTGACTGTCTTCATCTAATTTCTCTAATCAGTCTACGATTTTCATTTGTCTCCTGTAGTACTTGGTTATTGGCTTTTCTATCTGTCCATTGTACTCTTTGCATTTTCCTCAGAAACCACATTTCTGTAGCCATCAAATGTTTTTCAGCTTGACTGCACATTGTCCAAGTTTCACATCCATACAAAAGAACAGGCTCTATGTACCCCCTAAACACTCTTTTTCTCGTTTCAATTGACATCTTTTTATTGGTCATAATGTTTTTCATCTTGCTAAAGGCTACTTTCGCCATGGCGATTCTTGTTCTAATCTCTTCAAGGCATCTCCCATCAGATGTTATGACTGTTCCGAGATAATTGTATCGATTCACTTGTTGAAGAATATTCCCATTTACTTGTATATTATTACCTTGTGGTACTTCGTTCTTCCTAGTGACGACCATAACCTGTGTCTTCTTACAATTTAATTCCAACCCCAGCTGCTCACTGTGTACAACAACCGCGCCTACTAATTGTTGCAGATCCTGTGCATTGTCTGCAATCAATACTGTATCATCTGCATATCTAATGTTATTGATGCTTCTTCCTCCAATGCTGGTTTCATTTATATCTTCTATCTATATTTCTGAAAATATTTTCACTGTATAGGGAACAAAGATCTGGAGACATTACACATCCCTGTCTAACACCTCTCTTAATAGGTTGATATCTCACTGCATCTTACAAGGGTGAAAACAAAGTGTGACTTATTCAAAATGAGAAGCAATTCCAATTCCAATTTTCGAAAGAAAGAAAAAATTCAAAATTCGGTCTCGTCAAACCTGCTTCCTCAGCGTCGGTTATTGTTGAGATCCGTGGTTGTGTGGATTGTTAGTCCTAATTCATACTGGTTTTATTGGTTCCGCTCTGTTTGTCGGATAAAGTTCTTTTGTGCTGTCTGGTTATTTTCTTCTGTCGTATGCTGTGTTGTTCTCACCGGGGCTGGTCCCGGTCACGTTCAGTTCTCATAAGGACTCGATATTGGCAAAGGCAGAGAATTTAAGTGCAGTCTCAGGTTGTTCCCCCGGTCAGCTGCCCGTCCTCCTTGACATATGCCTGGGTCATTGACAGTAAGGTGACTGACCTGGCTACGAGTAAAACAATCAACCCTGAGAAATAATGGGGCGGTTGTGAGTGGAAGACCCTAGGGTGGATGGGGAGGAAGACAGTTTTAGGCTGGGGTGTAATGTTGTAGGGAGCCCAGGAAGGGGCTACACAGTAGAGTAAAAAAGACAGTGGAAAACAGGTGACTAGCCAGTGGAAGCTGGGACCGAGTGAGGAGTCGGTCGCCGAAGGACAGTCTAGTTTTGTGTGAAGTCAAGGGACTTCAAGAGAGTTGATGTGTAGATGCCGAACTGGTCGGTAGTCTAAGGAGAAGCGGAGTTAGAGATCTCCGTGTTGTGTTGTTCTCCTAGTTGTGAAGACAGGCCTGAACCAGAGTGGGTTCTATAGTGAGTGAGGTCTTGAACCCAGAGTGGGTGATATAGTTAGTGGAAACTAAGACCCAGTGTGTGGGTGTATTGTGTGAGGTTTAGCGGTAGATAGGAGCTGGATTACCTGTCTTGTGGATTTGATATGAAGCAGGCTTGAGAATGCATTGATGTGTGCTGGTTAAATTGTGAGGAGGATATTTATATTCTATGGATTACATTGTGTTCTGGATTTATAAACATGTTCCGTTTGTCCGTGTTATTTCTGTAATAAAGGATTATGTGCGCCAACTCAATCTTGTTTCATGACTAGTGAAGGTGCACTGCTGGGGTGAGTTGGATTAAGAGACAGTTAGATAGCTCGATTGACACACCAGAAGCATCGTTACCTAGACAACGACCATCACACGCACGACTATATCACGAACATATCATCGTAAGACCTTCGTGATATTATCATCAAGAACGACGTGTGACATCTGGGGTCTCTCCGGTCAAGGACGACGGGGATATATTGATTATCTGGAAGGCTACCCACGGTCAAGAACAATATAGACATTGTTGTCATTCTGAGATATCTGTGAGCTCTTCGCTGAGAGAGGAGTTATTATCTGGTGACTTCGTTCCATCAATCTAACAAACCCTTGACAATTTGGATTGCGTGGCTTCAAGAGGGTAATGTGAACTCTTTGTGTGTGCGCCAGATAATTCACACAGACAGACGGGAGTAAAAACTCCAGCTAGCAGACAGTTCAAGTGAAGTTCACGACAGGTAAATTTGATACCAGACAGTAGTGCTCAAGCTAATGAAAAACTAGGATTAATCCAGAAGGGAGTGGGAAATATCGAGCGTGTGTGTGTAAGACGCCACATCGAGGAAAAACTGTCAGCGCGCTAGAAAAGACACGGCAGGTCAACGGAGAGTGAGAGGTGACGAGTTAGTCACTAGTCAAAACAGCACAGAGGAAATGTCGCGTGGACAGTGAGGTGTTTGCGACAAGAGCGGTCAGTCCTAGGTGTGTGTGTGTGACAGGACAGGATTGAAGACAGCGAGCAATTTCGTCGCAACATCATGTGCGTGGTGAGAATTTTGTGTGTGTGTGCTAAGGCAACGCATTGGGTGGGTCACGAGTCGACAGGTGAAGAATTTTTCTTCTTCTTCTTCTTCTTCTTCTTCTTCTTCTTCTTCTTCTTCTTCTTCTTCTTCTTCTTCTTCTTCTTCTTCTTCTTCTTCTTCTTCTTCTTCTTCTTCTTCTTCTTCTTCTTCTTCTTCTTCCTCTTCTTCTTCTTCTTCTTCTTCTTCTTCTTCTTCTTCTTCTTCTTCTTCTTCTTCTTCTTCTTCTTCTTCTTCTTCTTCTTCTTCTTCTTCTTCTTCTTCTTCTTCTTCTTCTTCTTCTTCTTCTTCTTCTTCCTTCTTCTTCTTCTTCTTCTTCTTCTTCTTCTTCTTCTTCTTCTTCTTCTTCTTCTTCTTCTTCTTCTTCTTCTTCTTCTTCTTCTTCTTCTTCTTCTTCTTCTTCTTCTTCTTCTTCTTCTTCTTCTTCTTCTGCTGTGTTCATCCGGAGTGTTTTTTCGGACGTAAATGTGTTGTGCCTGTTTACAGCAGAGCTGCGATACTTGTGCTTTTCAGCCGACACAGCCGACGTCTGCAGGGCATCTGTTGACCGAGTTAATCTTCCCGGGTGTTTTGAGGGGCATTTGACATTTACTCGGACGTAATCGCGTTGTGCCTGTTTACAGCATAACTGCGATACTTGTGCTACATTTCGTCCGACACATCCGACTTCTGCTGGCATTTTTGACCGGGTTAACTTTCCCGGGTGTTTGTATTTGAACAGTATGTCAAATGCACCACATAATTGATCATGGTAGCTCCCACATTTGAGGCGATCGCAGGCGGCAACCCAACCCAAGTGCAATGGAAAGCCTTAACCTGGGAGCACCACTTTCAGTTCATTAGATTTAATTAACAATGAGGATAACTACGCTTGTCAGTATACTGTTCAGGGACACTTCCGGTCCCCAATATGGTGGATAGGCATTTAAACTGTTAAGGCCTCTGGAGTGTTTATGCTTGTAGCTACGGTTTGCATTCGCATTTTCCTCATGATGGACTGGTAGTACATGGTTCCGTCGCCCTGCTACTGAGTGAGTGCGTGGCGCAACACTGTGAGCTGTGAAATTCGTGTGGAATGCTTTTACATCTGTCCGCTGTTGTTTGTACAATGAACTGCATGTTCATAACGATGGAGGCCGGCTGTTGCTGAATTGACTGGTATGTTTTTTCGGCTCACGGGTGCATTTTTCAGGATACTGCTGGGAGTCGTCCTGGAGCTACGGAGTTCGTGCTTTGTGCGGCGCTTTCGAAAGAGACTTAGCCATGTGGGATCAAACCCGAGTCAATGAAGTATTTCTAGTGACTGTCGATTCCATCGACGATGAACTGTATTTTTCGTGGAGGACTTTTGTATTGTCATTCTGGCCGCGGCATTATGCACAGTGTACCTGTGCGGGTTGTTGGCTTGCCGAGATTCCTGGCTATGCCACTTTTCACATTGTGCATTGATGAGCATTTTTCGTGATATTCACTGGCACAGGAAGGGAGCATAATGGGGCGGCCCGTTGCAGTGAAGTTGGAACAGCGACTAACTTAACTAACTAACTCTCTGAAGCTTCATACATCTGTTTTTCATCTTTCTTGTCATTACCATGAGTTAGTCCTACTGCTATCAGTCAGCTATCTTCCCGTCTGCCTGGCTAACTTGATTCAGCATCATCACGATGTCCAGAATTTCACAACTCTGACACTAACAGCACCATCTATAAAAATACTTCTTAGAAACTCTTTTTCATAGAGGCCTCTCCATTTTGTGATGAAATGATTTTGTTAATGTCGGTCTTTATTGTTTATAATGAATTAAAAGCTGTCCAATCAGATGTTGAACTCATCACATTCTGAGAACATACATTAAACATAGATTCCAAGGGCTTTTATTTATAACATGCCGCTTGTAGGACCAAGTAGAGAATGCGAGGGGGGGGGAGGGCTGGGGGGGGGCGGGGCAAAGACTGAGAACCCTTATGTGGAAATAATGATATGTAGGAGGATCAGCAGGGGGTTCTGGAAAAATCTCGAAACTGCGAATGAAGACCAGGAGAACTTTCAATCTGATATCGGTGGGAACGATTTGTAGTATGACTCTTTGCTGGCCGTTTAACGAGGGACGGAGCGCATATGGCAATGACCTGAGTGCAGTGATGTCGGTTCTTAACTCAACTTTTCATCAACAAGTGCCCCCCCTCCCCCTCACGTCTCTGTGTGTCATGTGTGATTAGGGTTGCCAGATACTTCGGCACCAAAAGTAGGACATAATAAGACCAAAAAGAAAAAAAAACCAAAGAGGACAAAGAAGGACATATTGAATGTTTCATTTGAATCGTTCCATATTAAACCCACAATGAGTACAATTTTATTATAATAGCTGCCGATAAGTGTATCTTACTTTTAGTGAATCCACAAAGAAACAATCATGTTAAAAAATAAATATGAATTTAATGGAGGCCTTTTTCTCATTTTGCCATATTTTTTACTTTGTTTCAATTTTTTTTTTTTTTGGTCAAAAACTGGTTGGCAGATTTGAACTTTGCATTGTATTATTTACATTTTGTCAAGAGCATCTGTGAAACTAAGATTTAGTTTTTGTGCAGCAGTCAAAAACTACACAAATTGTCAATGAAAATGTTGAAAATTGGTTTTAATTATGAACAAACAAAAAAAAAGTCGAGGGATGTCATTAAAAGCTTCTGACAGAATATACAGGTTCTATTTATGTACACGTATACACAAACTTAAACGAGTACATTAAAAAAAAATGACTGATTTAGATCATACTTGAGAAATCCAATATGGCCACTGTTTAGCTTGGTTTCCATGGCAACCGTTAAGTCAAAAGTCAATTTGACAGTTTTATCAATCAGCATTTTTCAGTATCAAACCCTATACCATATCATCATTGGCACCTTTCCGTCTTGACAGACGATAGTTTGGTACATTGTGCTTCAAAAAGGCTTAATAACTGTCATATGGCAATAACTACGATCCATGGCGGTGGCGAGTGTGGCTGGTAAGGCCAATTGTTGCTGCAAATGTTTGCCCACAGTAGGTGCATATGAAAACGTGGTAATTTCCACCATTTTGCACCATCTTACGTCTCTCACGCTCTGTGTGTGCTTTATCTGCAATCATTTTCTCCTTTGTCTTTATTCCATTTCTGATAGTTGCCCTCCATGCAACACGTTCAGCGGCGACGCGCTCCCATTGTGCATTATCAATGCCTGTATCAATCATGTCCCGCTTACACACATCTTTGTATCGTAGTAGAGGCCGACCCTGAGATCTCCTACATGTCTGTAATTCACCAAAAAAGATGTCCTTTGGTATTCTACCATCATCCATCCTCCTAACGTGTCCTATCCATCTAAGTCTACGAAGACTGAGCATGGAATACACCGTCACACAACCTGATCTTTCCAATACTTCAGTATTTGTGATTTTGTCTTGCCACTTAATACCAAGTATTCTTCGCAGACTACCGCATATGAAAGCTGTTTAAACGTTTCTCTTGGCGTGAGTAAGTTGTCCAGGTTTCACTGCCATAAAGAAGAGTACTAAGGACACAGGCTTGGTAGACGAGGACTTTTGTTTTGGCAGTAAGCTTCCTGTTCTCCCAGACTCTTTTTGCTAACATGTTCATTGTTGTTGCTGCCTTGCCAATCCTGATGTTGATTTCCTGATCGAGGGATAATTTGCTATTTACCTCTGATCCTAGATATGTAAAATGGTCTACTATCTCCAGTTCGGCGTCGTCAATAAAGATTGATGGTACACCATGTGCACCTTGTGACATAATCTGTGTCTTCTTTTTGTTAATTGTTAAACCAAATTCAGAACAAGCATTGGAGAATGCAGATAGTAGATGGTGTAATTCTTCCTCAGAGTGGGTCGTAATCGCAGCATCATCCGCAAAAAGCAACTCTCTGATTAGTACCCTCCTAATTTTGGTCTTGGCCTTCAATCTCTGAGCATTATAGAGGCCACCATCTGAGCGTGAGTGAATGTATATACCGTCATCCTGATCACGAAAGGCATATTTCAGTAGAAGTGAAAAGTATATCCCAAAGAGGGTGGGGGCTAGTACACAACCTTGCTTAACTCCACTCTTGATTTCAAACTCTTCTGAAGTTGAGCCATCAAACTTGATTATACCCTTCATGCCTGTGTGGAACGATTCCACAATGGACAGAAGAGTTGGTGGGCAGCCAATCTTCTTTAGTGCTTTGAACAGACCCTCACGACTGACCAAATCGAATGCCTTTGTGAGGTCGATGAAGGCAATAAACAGTGGCTGATTTTGTTCCCGGCATTTTTCTTGCATCTGTCGCAATGAGAATATCATATCAATGGTAGACCGGTTCTGACGGAAGCCGCACTGTGATTCGGGGTAGACTTGATCTCCCAGGACTTGAAGTCTGCGCAGGACAATTCTGGCAAATACTTTCCCAACAATACACAGAAGTGAGATACCCCTATAGTTGTTACAGTCGCTCCGATCTCCCTTGTTCTTGTACAGCGTTATGATGTTTGAATCTTTGAAATCCTGTGGGACTTGTCCTTCTCGCCAGCATAGCTCTATTAGCTGGTGGATCTGTAGAGCGAGGGTGTCTTGCCCACTCCTGATTACCTCTATTGGAATCCCATCCTTACCTGGAGCCTTGCCAGATGCAAGCTCATTTATAGCACACTTAACTTCTGTTATAGTGGGAAGTGTGTCCAGGTGGTCAAGAGTTGGCAGGGCCTCTATGTCGTTGAGGGCATCATCCGCTAGCTTGGTCTCACTTGAGTAAAGCTCTAAATAGTGCTCGACCCATCTATCCATCTGCTGTTTCTTATCAGTGATGATTTCTCCAGTCAAGGTTTTCAGCGGTGCACTTCTTTTGATCATTGGACCACAGGCTTTCTTTATCCCTTCATACATGCTTCTGATGTTTCCCTTATCACTTGCGATTTGAATGGACTCACATAACTTGATCCAATAGTCATTCGCACACTGCCTGGCAGCCTTTTGTACATCCTTCCTCGCTTGCTTCAGCTCACTCAGAGTGTTACGCGTTGGTCTTTCCTTGTTTCTTAAGAGAGCTATCTTCTTTTTATCAATCAAGGGCTGCAGTATCTGGCTGTTTGCCGCAAACCAGTCCTGCCTCTTATGATCCACAGTGCCGTAAACCCCTACCGCTGTTTTATAAATAGTTTCCTTAAGTTTACTCCATTTATCATTTACTATACAATTTTCTGATGTATCATTGAAAGCGTCTTCAAGTTGCTGTTGAAATTCAAAGCACTTTCCAGGATCGTGAGTGTTAAGTAATATTAATCCTGGGGCTAGACTTGTGTTTAGCTGTGTAGATTCTCTTTGGTCTCAGTCTAACCCTTGCAACAACCAAAGAATGATCTGTATCACAGTCAGCACTGTGGTAACTTCGAGTTAATGATGTATGGTTCAGATGTTGTCTCCGTGTGATAATGAAGTCCAGCTGATGCCAATGGCTGGATCTTGGATGTTTCCATGTGACCTTATGCATCTCTTTTGTTTTAAAAAAGGAGTTTGTAATACATAGGTCATTTCTAGTGCAATGCTCCAGCAGCCTTTGCCCATTATCATTCATGCGACCGATGTTGTATTTTCCAAGGCACACTGGCCATGAACTCGAGTCCTTGCCCACACAAGCATTGAAATCACCGAGCATATAAATGTAGTCGGATTTTGGAACTGCCTTGATCGCAGAGTCTAGCTGCTCATAGAACGTATCCTTCACATCATCAGAGGAAGCGAGTGTCGGTGCATATGCAGTGAGAATGGTGGCAAATCCACAAGAGGTTGCCAAGCGCAGTGATAATAATCTTTCATTACCTCCAGCTGGGATATCAATCATTCCCAGTAGCGAATTCTTCACTGCAAAGCCCACACCATGTTGCCTTTTTTCTGCCTGCCCTCTTCCCTTCCAAAAAAAGGTGTAATTGTTTTCCCTGAGTGACCCTTCCTCAGCGAGGCGAGTCTCCTGCAGGCCAGCAATATCAATGTTAAGACGATTGAGTTCAGCATCAATCACAGCCGTTTTTCTCACATCGTCAATATTTGTCAAGTCAGTGGAAAATCCTGGACACATGGTTCTCACGTTCCAGGTTGCAAGCCGTAGCTTGAGGTTTCTATTCTTTTTATTAGTACCTGGTGCATTGGTTTTACAGCCTGCGATTCAGATTTTGTCCTAGCCCCAAGCACCCATTGAAGCAGGCAGGCTGTGGCGGATCAGCACCCAATTGGCTGGGGGCTGCCCAGCTTGAGGCGGGCGGTAGCTGATCAGTGACACCTGTAGGTGTCTCCCACCGTCAGAGGCAACGCGTGGCGCCCCATGTCTACGCCAACTGACAAGGACTTATAACCCGTAACAGTTGCCTCTCGCTTTGATTCCGAGACCGGTTAAGACCAGGGATGGAGTTATTACCTCTCCATAGCACAAAGCCTGGGCTATAATAAAGAAACCATGTGTTGCCCATGCAGCATGATCCCTCTCTCGGCCTGCCTAGTTCACTCCAGAGGAAAGTTGACACCTATAATCTGGAACAAGACAAGCTGCAGAAGCTGCCAGATCAGCAAAGCAATGCTCTAACTATCCGCCTGTCGGAGCTTCGATCCTAGACCAGCTGCCAACCAAGGCTTATGGCCTGGTCTGCCCTGCCATGACTTATTTTGTCTTTGGGTTGCATTTCCTCGCACCAGGATAAGGCTAGTACCCTCCCAATTGCGCTCTTCCGCCCGAAGCCGTTGGCACAATGTGGGGTGTCGGGTTTGGTAAGCGCCGCCCAACATTCGGCGCTGACAGAAAGCAGGTAGTACTGTCTACTGTCATACGGTAGCTCAGTCATATCTGACTAAGACCTGACTTACTGATACCATATCAGAACACAGAAATTAAATATTATAGAATCTAGATGAGATGAGATGAACGAGAAGACTGAATGTTAGCATTGTAGATATATGTAAGACCAGAAGACATTATAATTGTAACTTCCGAGGAATATAACATAAACCATTCTGATGGAGAGAAAAAAAAACGGGGGTATCAATTATAATGGATATATAAATAGGAGAAGAACAATGTGGATTTGTAGAAGGCCATCCATCATGTGCCATGCCGATAAGCGTGGCCGGTCAAGTTTCGCCGTCTTACTCGATCACCAGAGTCGTGGATCAGCTCCGTGTTCCTGTCTCGACCATGCCATGTGGCCAAGCCATCCAGGTATTTACCTCTCGGTCTTCCCCTTGGTCTCTTCCCCTCGATCTTGCCAGTTGTCACCAAGTTCTCCAAGTCATTTCTTCTCATAACATGCCCAAAATATTTTGACTGTCTACGTCTAATGTCTCTAATCAGTATACGATCTTCATTTGTTTCGTGAAAGACTTGTTCATTGGTTTTTCTGTCTGTCCATGGCATTCTTTGCGTTTTCTTCAGAAACCACAAAGGTTCAGTAAATGCGAAAGATTCTCAATGCCAATGAATTTCTTCGCCTCACGTTTTCTTGACCAGGACTTCTTGAATGATATTGATATAAAGAATTAGACATGGCCGAGGACCAGTGTAACAATTTTGAAATGGCTGTCATCCTCGGGGATTTCAACGCCAAAGTAGCAACGAGAAGGTGAGTGGTGTTACTGGTGGCTATGGCCTAGGTGATAGGAATGAGAGAGATGACGATGAATAGGCGAAGTGAGCAGGACAAAACCTGGTCTGGCACAGTCAAGGCCTGCATGCACTTATTTTCGCACTGGCGAAAGGCCGTGCAAGTTTATGGGGTTTATGTAGACAAATATTATGTTTAAAGGAAGTGTCATTTATGTTTGTAAATTTCATTCCTTTTGATCAAATAGTTCTCTCCCTCTGCTCCTTCTCCTCTCTCTCTCTCTCTCTCTCTCTCTCTCTCTCTCTCTCTCTCTCTCTCTCTCTCTCTCTCTCTCTCTCTCTCAATGCCAAATGCTGGTGCAATTACGTTTACATAGAGAATATTTAAAATATAATAACATGATAGTAATGCCTAGATTGATCACTACGCTTATTAATACTTATGTTCAAGCATTCTGCGGAATTACTAGACATCTAAAAGAAAAGCACCTAGATACGCAATAAGTAGGGGACATAATTATATAATATTTTTACAAGGGAAATTACTGTAATTTGAAAAAGAAAATATAATATTTAGTATGCTATCATAATCTAACTTACAAATGTCTTCATTTTTCTTGTAGCAATAAAACTGTCACTAAGAAAGTTAGATTTAATAAACATTAGAACAAAGCTATTAAGTTTGTTATAAAATATGTTTGTTATTTTTAAGTAATTAGATTTTATAATCAACTTTTGGCTTTTTTAAAATTTACTTTTAATTTTTAAGTTTGCACTTTTACCGATAGTGTTAAGAATTAATATCCATTACATCCCCTAATTGGGGAAACAGACACTGGTTTCTCTTCACCCGGGTCAGATAGATGTGTCAACACCACGTGTAGATTTGGATTAACGATTTTCTCTTTCACGAATTATTTAAAAATATCAGTGATTTTAATTTTGTGGATGTGAATTCGATAGTGTATCACCACGTGTAGATCTGGATTAAAATTTCCTCTGTCACGGATTATTCAAATATGTCAGTGATTTCAATTTTGTGGAAGTGTTTTCGATTGTTTTCACCACGTGCATCTGTGCTTCCGTATTGAAGATTTCCTCTGTCACGGATTATCGAAGATGGAAAACCAAATTGTTAAACGTGTCAAAGTCAACACAAGTGAAGGTTTCGAAGGAGGAGCGTTCCATCAAGCGAACACACTTGTGTTTTCTATATCAGGACCTCATGTATTCCGGTTCAACTACTCGCTGATGGCGAGCGTCTTGAGGGGGCCTTGCGGGATTGGTAGGGAAGGGATAAAATCCATCTACCGCTTTCAGGACCCTAAAAGATGGTACGCTACGCTAACACCGGAAGCAAAGGCGGCTCATTATGAACGGCTTCACGGGATGAAGCATGAACTGCAGGATCCCAAAGTAACGATCGTAATTGAAAACATAGAGAAGGAAAAGACCAAGGCTATGATTCACTGGATGCCTACAACCGCAAAGATTGAGACAGTGAAGCAAATAGCCGCGGATATTTCGGGAGATATAAACGCGGAAGTGCATAAACTGAAAAACAGCACGGACAAGTGGTTATTTCTGTGCAACCCGAAAGAACCTCTGCCACATTACGTGGACATGGAGTTGGACGGGGTAGAAGACAAGCTACACCGTCTCTTCATCACAGTTCCGGGGCGCCGTACGGCATGTACAGTCTGTGGGGAAGACTCCCACTGGAGTAATAAATGTCCGGCCAAAGTACAAACCCAGAAGGCACCTATACTGGCACAAAAAGTCACTTCGAACTCCCAGACAGATCAACATAGTAAGGAGGATGAAGACGGTTTCCAGCTGGTCAGTCGGAAAAGGGGACGCTCAACCAAGAGCCTGTCTGACGGTGAGAGCTCGACACCTCCAGCCTGCCAAACACAGGTTACCACGCTGCCGCCCCTCAACAACCACGACTACCCTACACCGCCTGAAGCGCACAGGTCAAACAAAAAGAAATGCGTAAGTAATTATACTGAACAGATAACGACCAGCGCCATGACCGAAATAGACAGTGATAACATTAACACACCACCACCACAAAGAAACCTGTCAGATTTTTCACCTCGCCTCGTTATTGACTTAGAGATTTCGAGCCCGGCGAAGGAATCTACTGACAATCTCCAGAAATGATAACAGGAATACAGACAGTTTTGAAACAAGAAACATAATTATGCTCAACCGTTTCTTATTTTACAACAAAAATGGCAGCGGAAATTAAAATAATGAGTATTAACATTCGAGGTATAAGATCCAAAATTAATCATCTTATACCACTCATACACAAATATAAACCTGATTTTATACTCATTCAGGAAGCTAACGTTAAAACCGATGAACACGCATCATATATCACAACATGCTTAGGTCTAAGACACTCATGTTTTAGTCTTAGTACGCAACATATCGGATTGGGTACAGCAATAATACAGACATCGGACAGGTGGCAGATTATAGAGAAGGACAGGGACTGCCAGGGTAGGATAGCTATAGTACAGGTGAGAAATAACATAAATAAATACACAATTGTCAACATACACGCACCGCCTGACTACAGAAATCAGCCGCTCTTCTACCAAACACTTGAAAATATATTATCACGCTCATATCGGGGTCACAACATCATTCTAGGGGGTGATTTTAATTGCGTACTTTCGGCGCACGACCTTATAAATGGAGATGTAAGAATGCAAATTAGAAACACAACGGGGGAGGAGGAACATCAATTAGACACATTGCAAACAATTTTAGATATCCATGGGCTAACAGACGCATACAGGCAGATGCACCCCCATGGAACAGATACAACACACACAAACAATGCGCATAACAGAGCAGCGCGATTAGATAGAATTTATGCGCCCATAACACATCATATAACACAAGTCAAGCATTTACAGGAGACACTGAACTTCACAGATCATAAGGCCGTAGTTGCAACAATAAACACAGTACAAGCAACACCACATCTTAGAAGATCTCCCCATTGGAAACTGAACTGCACACTTTTACAAAATCAGGACTATGTAGATTGCATAACAAAACTGATCCTCACATACACAAGCGATATACCGGAGGGTAAAGCGCGAGAACTCTGGGAAACACTTAAACAAACTATACGAGAGAGAACACAAACACTAGCAGCAGTAATACACAAGCAAAAACTACAACAAGAAAAAGTATTGGAAAATGCAATTAAGCTCTTACTACAGACAGACAAAAATTCACCACACATCATAGCATTACAGGAAGAATTAGATCTCCACAGACATCATCGATTTCAGGGGGCTTTACTGCGAACAAAGTTACAAACTATAACACAAGAGATACCGAGTAAACAATACATAGCTTTAGAACAAAACATACAGCGCAGCAGACAAATAGGCCAGATAATTGACAGGGAAGGAAATATACAAGTCGAGCCACAACAAATAGCCTTAGCCTTTGAAGATTATTACAGGAACCTTTATACAGAGGAAAACACACAGGCGCACGTGCAAGAACACTTTATGAAATTCACAAAAGAACTCACAGAGGAACAGAAACTAACAATAGATACTGAATTAACACTAACAGATATAACAGAAGCGGTTCATGGAATGCAGAAGGGCAAATCGCCTGGCCCTGACGGTATTACTGCTGAATTCTATCAGTTTTTCTTTCCTCTTCTAGGTCCCCTTTTACTAGCAGTATTCTCTGAATCTTTCCACAAACATGAACTCCCATCCAGTTTCAACACGTCTTACATCACTCTTATTCCGAAGGAGAACACTGACAAGACACTTTTAAAGAGTTACAGACCTATCTCGCTTTTAAATGTAGACTACAAGATTTTAACAAAGACTTTGACAAATAAATTGAAACCAGTAATGGCATCTCTCATTCATGAAGACCAGCAATGTAGTGTACAACACCGGAATATCCAGCAACACACACACTTCATAAGGGACATCATCAACTACACACATCTGAAAAACTGTCAGTCCTCAATTCTCTCTTTAGATCAAGAAAAAGCATTCGACAGAATATCTCACTCATACCTCCACAAAACTCTCTCACACTGCAACGTGGGAAATTATTTTCGGACATGGGTCAAAATTTTATATTTGAAACCGGAAAGTCGGATTCTATTAAACCATACCCTAACCAATTCTTTCAGGTTGACTAGGTCAGTGAGACAGGGATGTCCCTTGTCCCCTTTACTGTACGTTGTCGCTCTAGAGCCACTTCTAGAAAAGATACGACAGGACGACAATGTCAGGGGTACGTTCATACCAGGGAAGGGTGAACAAAAGCTGCGTGCTTATGCGGACGATACCATTTTCTTTCCGACCACTGAAAAATCTGTACGGATCATTTTGGAGACGTTCTCGTTTTTCGGCAAAGGGAGTGGGGCAAAATTAAACGTCCAAAAATCTACTATAATGGGCTTAGGCAAATGGAAAAATAAGGCGGATTTTCCATTTGACTTAACATCAAACAATCTTATAAAAGTGTACGGAATAGTCTTCCCATGTCAACCAAATCAGACACACAAAGACACTTGGCAACATCTAGAGAAGAAAATAACAGATATGTTACAGAGATACAAATACAAAACAACTACCATATTTGGTAGAAGTACCATTGTTAATACATATATAATTCCAAAAATACTATATCTGTGCACAATCCTAGATCCCCCACGTCAAACTGTCACAAACATAAACAAAGAGATTAGACGCTTTGTGTTTGGCAGCACCATCTACAGTATCAAACATACTACACTCATGCAAGACAAAAAAGATGGAGGTATCGCCCTCCAAGACATAACAACCAAAATACAAGCACTTAGGATCAAACACGTAGGTGAAATCCTACAACACCCAGAAAAACACCCTTTAGCACACTATTACATTGGAATTAGGCTATCTTCTTTAAAACCTATTAGGAATACATCCTCACATTATTTTGGCACTCTCCCAACGTTCTACAAAACATGTATTTCAGCCATTAAAGGACATGAAAAATTACTACACAAGAAAACACATACAATCTACAGGCATTTAGTTAAATTACAAGCAACTCCGGTACATCTCAGAATTAAAAGTGGACATAGATATTTCATAAAAGATTATACCGAAATTTTCTCAAATATTCACAACAAGCAGATTACTCCAAAAGCAAGGGAAATTACATATAGGCTTGTTTACAGCATGACCCCAACAACAGAGAGAACAGCAAAAATAACTAAACAAATACTACAGTGTCAGCTTTGTAGACGGAACGTCCAAGAATCAGAAGAGCACATCTATTACGAATGCAACACAATCATGCCAACAAGAAACCTCCTACAAAACATCCTAAACACTCATTTGAAACAAAGAACAGATGTTTACAAAGCAATCATGATAAATTCCATTCCTTACTCCACACAAGACACCCACACAAAGCTACTTGTTCTATTGGCAGAGTACAGAAATCTTATATGGACATTAAGAAACAAAGCACTATACAATTACAGAACAATCAACAAAGAAATTGTCCAACAACTTTATCAACAAAAAGTCGCAAACATTCTAATCTTAGCCCCACAAGCGCAAATCTCGTAAAATATTTGGCTGAAGACAGCACATATTACAGTAGAAGCAAATAACTTGTTTTAAATAAAGGATACTACAACTGTAAATGTATTTATTGATGGTATTAATAATCTTACAATTATATTATTATTATTATTAATACTATTATTATTACTGCTACTATTATTATTAATTTTCCCATTATTATATTTGAATGTGCAACATGAAATATATTGTGGATGGGTGTCTGTGCCGTTGGCAGTAACATATGTATGCGTCTGTGTGTGGATGCAGGTGTGTGTGCGTGTGTGGTGCATGAATTTGCACGCGCATGTGTACGAGTGTGTGTGTGTGCGCGCACGCGCGCGTGCGTGCGTGTAGCAGTCTTTAAACCAAGTCGGTATCTTAAGTATTAAAATGATGGTATATGGTAATGATATGTTTCAAAAGAAAAATATGCACCACCATGTATAAACAAATTCGATGAGCCCTTTAAGTACCCAGTAAGCTAAGGTGGCTTTTAGTGGCCAGGTTTTAAGTCCTTCCCATTGTATATAAAACCCAGACACTATCACAATTTTGGACCAATTATCTCCCTGGGGACAGACCATGGACCCTAATTGCTAGTAGTAAATCCCTGATTCTTGTCCCCCAAACAAAAGATATCATGGACTAGAGCGTCACCCTGAAATTTGTCATCAGGCAACAACACCAACGACCTTCGCCTCGGGAGCTTAGTGACCCAGAAATTACAAGGAAGCCACATTTTAATGGAAATGATAGTTTAAAGTTTATTGTCCAAGCGCGGGGCATTTAAATGTACTGCGGTCTCCAGAAAGCATGAGATTGTGTGTGCGTGTGTTTTGTGTGTGTGCGTGTGTGAGAGAGAGAGAGAGAGAGAGAGAGAGAGAGAGAGAGAGAGAGAGAGAGAGAGAGAGAGAGAGAGGAGAGGGAGAGATGGACAGGTGTTTCATGCATTCCGCTTGCGGAAGTGAAGTATATGCAAGGAATGCGTATCTACATGCACTATGCCACAAATGTCATATTATCATAACTGTATATATTTTTGTATATGTTTCATTCACAATGTCACACTTAACACTAACAAACGGCAACGCTCTGTAATATACACAAACAAAAGAAACACACACTACAACTTGTAAATACACATTGCTTTGTATGAAACCAAAAAAAAACAAAAAAAGTTAACATAACTTGCACAACGTTTAAACAACCCCCAGTAAGGTGTAGTTAAAATAACTATCTCAACTAGAAAAAAAAAAAAATAATTGGGGAAACATTTTTTTACTGGCCTCTTAGGGCCACACACAATTTAGAGACAATTAACCACCCCACCCAATACTTTGATATGAATTCCTAACAATTTGATACATTTAGCTCCTGCGAAACAGTAAAGACATACTAGACACAGACTAAGAACTACATCTTCAATCAATCAATCATGTGCCATGCCGGAAAGCGTGGGCGGTCATGACTCGCCATTTCATTCGATCACCAGAGTCGTGGATCAGCTCAGTGTTCCTGTCTCGTCCATGCCATGTGGCCAAGCCATCCAGGTATTTTTCTCTCGGTCTTCCTCTTGTTCTGTTCCCCTCGATCTTGCCAGTTGTCAATAAGTTCTCCAATCCATTTCTTCTCATAACATGTCCAAAAAATTTGACTGTCTTCGTCTAATTTCTCTAATCAGTCTACGATTTTCATTTGTCTCCTGTAGTACTTGGTTCATTGGCTTTTCTATCTGTCCATGGTACTCTTTGCATTTTCCTCAGAAACCACATTTCTGTAGCCATCAAATGTTTTTCAGCTTGACTGCACATTGTCCAAGTTTCACATCCATACAAAAGAACAGGCTCTATGTACCCCCTAAACACTCTTTTTCTCGTTTCAATTGACATCTTTTTATTGGTCAGAATGTTTTTCATCTTGCTAAAGGCTACTTTCGCCATGGCGATTCTTGTTCTAATCTCTTCAAGGCATCTCCCATCAGATGTTATGACTGTTCCGAGATAATTGTATCGATTCACTTGTTGAAGAATATTCCCATTTACTTGTATATTACATTGTGGTACTTCGTTCTTCCTAGTGACGACCATAACCTGTGTCTTCTTACAATTTAATTCCAACCCCAGCTGCTCACTGTGTACAACAACCGCGTCTACTAATTTTTGCAGATCCTGTGCATTGTCTGCAATCAATACTGTATCATCTGCATATCTAATGTTATTGATGCTTCTTCCTCCAATGCTGATTCCATTTATATCTTCTATATTTTTGAAAATATGTTCACTGTATAGGGAGAAAGATCTGGAGACATTACACATCTCTGCCTAACACCTCTCTTAATAGGTTGCTATCTTACTGCATCTTACAAGGGTGAAAACAAAGTGTGACTTATTCAAAATGAGAAGCAATTCCAATTCCAAGTCCAATTTTCGAGAAAGAAAAAATTCAAAATTCGGTCTCGTCAAACCTGCTTCCTCAGCGTCGGTTATTGTTGAGATCCGTGGTTGTGTGGATTGTTAGTCCTAATTCATACTGGTTTTATTGGTTCCGACTCTGTTTGTCGGATAAAGTTCTTTTGTGCTGTCTGGTTATTTTCTTCTGTCTTATGCTGTGTTGTTCTCACCGGGGCTGGTGCCGGTCATATTCAGTTCTCATAAGGACTCGATATTGGCAAAGGCAGAGAATTTAAGTGCAGTCTCAGGTTGTTCTCCCGGCCACCTGCCCGTCCTCCTCTACGTTCGCTTTCTTGTTTTCGTCATCGGTGTATGGGTTGGTGCGACAACAAGACGACCAGGTCTCCCTGTCATCCCCGTTCAGGAGCCCTCCGTAAGAGCCAACTCACCATCCTGCCACTCACCCCGCCACTCAGGTTTTTTTTTAAATTAAAGATATATGTGTATATATACGCACATACATTTTAAAAAAAATAAACATTATAGGCATATAAATATATACAATGTAGGGAGGTTATGTGGCCTTCCCAGTTCTGCAGATGAACTGTCTGACCAGCCGCTGTATTTCTGGGTTGCTGTTTATGTGTAGGCACTCCGTCATTGTCAATGGAGTCCCAGCTTTGACGAAGTGATCTCTTAGCTCCCTTCGTTCACTATTGTACTTGTCGCATGCTAGTAAATAGTGTTCAATGGTGTTGTTTTCTAGGCATGCTCTGCAGAATGGGTTTTCTCTTGTGTCTTTCCAGTTACCTAGTCCTGATTCTCCACAGCTGTCTGTTTGTCGGTGCTTTCATTTTGGTCTTTACTTGTGGCTTGTAGCTGGGTTCACCCAATACTTGCATGGTGATCTTTAGCGCTGTCACGCCACTGTTTCCTCCATTCCTGGAGAATGTAGTTATTGATGATATTCTTCCCTTCTACTTTACCTAGGCCTGTGCTGATTTTATTATTGCTGGTTAGTCCTCGTTTCGCCGCTCTGTCTGCTTGTTCGTTTCCCGGGATACCTTTGTAGACTGGTATCCATCCGATGGTGACTTGGCATCCCATGTACCTGAGGTTGGTGGCTGTCGCTAATATCTCCTCTTTCATGTCGGGTCTGTTTCCTCTAGCGAAGTTCCCGAGCGTTTGTACTGAGGACAGGGAGTCTGTTAATATACACAGTCTCAGTGGTGGTTTTTCAGCTGCAATCTCCAGGCCTTTCGTTATGGCTACCAGTTCTGTCGTGTATACTGCTGTCTGGTCTGTTAGTTTGAACTGTTTCTTCAGCTTCCAGTCTGGGACCACTACTCCTGCTCCTACCTGTCCATGTTCGCTCTTAGACCCGTCTGTGTATATTATGAGGTTGTCCTTACTGATTTCTTGTATGTACGCCTCGGCCGCGTCTCTTGCATCTGTGTCCTCCGTGTCCCTGGTGATGGTCTTTGCCAGATAAGAGTCTGTGAATGAACCTGTTAGCTCCCATGGTGGGATTGTTGGCTTGAACCGGCTAGTCTGTTTCAGGGTTTCTGCTAGCTCGATTTCTTCCTTCATCTTCTCTGCTGCTTCCCATCCTGCCGGTCTTTGCAGTTTTACCATTGGGATGCCCCCCCCCCCCCTTGCTGTGGTTGTCACTGAACGTTTGGTATCCAGGATGGTCTTTGTCTTGTGCTATCTTTAGCCAGTAGTTATACGTCAGCTGTTTACGCCTCAGACTCAGTGGTAGTACACCCAGTGCTACCTCCATGGCTTCTTTGGATGTCCCTTTTCCATCTCCTATGATGGTGTTTAGCGCTTGGGTCTGTATGGTGTCTAGCCTCCTCTTGTTGGCTTCTGGTGCTGAGTCGTACACAATGCTGCCATATTCTAGCTTGCCTCTGATAAATGCTTTATAGATCATCAGCATTGTTTTGGTGTGGGCACCCCAACCGTTACCTTTTATCACCCGCAGTAGGTTGCTTGCTTTCTTGCGTTTTTCTAGTGTCTGGCATATATGTTTTGACCAGTTCATCTGTTCGTCTATGGTCATTCCTAGGAAGACTGTGCTGCTTGTTCTATTAATAGTTTCCCCTTCTATCTCTATTTTGTAGTCCTTGTTAAAATTTATCTTCTTCTTGATGTTAAATACCATACTGACTGTTTTATTGGTGTTGATTTTGAAACCCCATTTGTCCATCCATGCGGCTAGCTTGTTTATCTGTTTTTGCAGGGGTCCTCGTGTAGTCTTTGCCACTTTACCACTCCTCCATATGGCGCAGTCGTCCGCGAATTGAGATAGTCCTGTTTTCTGGTCTTGTATCTCCTCTGTTAGGTCATACACCAGTATTGAGAAGATTGTTGGTGAGATGACCGAGCCCTGGGGGATGCCGTTCTCCTGCACATATGTGTCGGATACCTCATTCCCTACCCTCACTGAGAAGCTTCTATCTTTGAGGAAGTTTTCTATGTATTTGTAGGTTCTTCCCACTATGCCTACTTTCTTTATCTTGATTAGTGCGGCTTCTCTCCAGCATTGATCGTATGCCTGGGCTAGGTCCAGGAATACAGCCAACGTCTTTTCCCCTCTCTTGAATCCTTTCTTTACATGGTTTTCCAATTTGATGATCTGATCCATCGTGCACCTGTTGGCTCTAAACCCGTATTGTTTATGGCTGTACAGTTCATTCTTCTCCAGGAAGAATGTTATTCTTTTATTTATCAGTCTCCATAACTTTGCCCAGGTATGATGTCAGCGAGATGGGGCGGTATGATTCTATCCTTGTTGGCTCTTTGGCTTGTTTCTTCATTGGGATCACCGTGGCTGTTTTCCACTGTATGGAGATCTTTCCCGCCTGCCATATTATATTATACAGCTTAGTAAATGTTTTTATGGTGTTATTTGGGAGCTTTTTGAGGATAGTATAGTTTAGAATGTCAGACCCAGCCGCGGTTTCGGATTTTTCGTTTAGCGCTGTCATCACCTCATCTGTTGTGATGTCTGCATCCATAAAGTTATTCGATGTTCTCGTCTGCTGTGTCTTTTAACTCTTGCATCAGCTCCCCCCTTCTTTGTCTTTCTTTGCTTCCTAGTCTTTTGTTAGACCAGACATCGTGGAAGTATTCTCCGAACACTTTGGCTTTGTCCTGGTCTGTTACTGCTAGTTTCGTACTTTTGATGGTTGAGATTTTGCTGGTCTTTTTATTTCCTTGAATTGCTTTTATTTGTTTCCACACCTTTGTGGTCGGTGTATCTGGACTGAGTGTCTGACAGAACCTTTTCCACTCCTTTTCTTTTGCATATTTTACTGCTCTGTTTGCTTCGTTTCTGAATTTCTTGTATTCTTCGAAATTCTCTTCTGTCCTTGCCTTTTTGTATTTTTGCAGAGCTCTTTTCCTATTTTGTTGTGCCGCTGTGCACTTGTCGTTCCACCAGGCCACTGGGTTTTTGTGCCATTGTTTTTGGGGTGTCTGGGGCTCTTTCTTACCCGGTCTTAGATTCTCTGGCATATTTTTGTTAGGAATGTGTTTGGTTGCTATCCGCAGTATGTTTCTGGTCAGTCTCTCCTGTATATTTATCAATGTCTTCCCTTTCCTGCTGCTCCAGGTCTGTGTTGGTCATCTCTTCTCTGAATTGCTCCCATTTTGCTTTCTTGAAGTTAAAGGTTGGCCTGTTGTTGTTGGCGCTTAGCTGGGGCTTTGTTCTGGTGTTGACTATTATGGGTAGGTGGTCTGTGTTCGTGTCCTCTGTCACTTCCCACTGGCAGCTTGCTAGACCTATAGTGGCTATTGTCAGGTCAATAGCTGTGTCTTGACAGTTTGGTTTGGGATCTATCTTAGTTATCGTCCCATTGTTGAGCACTGCCAGCTGGTTTCATAGATGAACTCCATGAGTTTTGTACCAGCCCTGTTGTTCTGTATCACTGCGCTTATTAATACTTATGTTCAAGCATTCTGCGGAATTACTAGACATCTAAAAGAAAAGCACCTATATACGCAATGAGTAGGTGACATAAACATCTAATATTGTGACAAGGGAGATTACTGTAACTTGAAAAAGAAAATAATATATCTAGTATGGTATCATAATCTAATTTGTAAATGTCTTCCTTTTTCTTGTAGAAATAAAACAGTAAGTTCTGGAGTCAGATTTAATAATCATTACAATAAGGCTATTAATTTTGTTATAAAATTTGTTTATTATCTTTACGTAATTACATTTTATTATCAAATTTTGGCTTTTTTCTGTTATATTTAATTCTTAAGTTTTTACTCTTAAAGATAACTAGTATGACTTAAAATTGAACATCCCCTCTTTGGGGAAACATTTTTTTACTGGCCTCCTAAGGCCACACAAAATTTAGAGACAATTAACCACCCCACCCCATTCTTTGATATGAAATGCTAACAATTAGATATATTTAGCTCCCGAGAAAAGTAAAGACATACTAGACCAGTGTTTCCCAACGTGGGGCCCACGCCCCACAGGGGAGGCGGGGGTGGGGGGCAATTCGATTGTTAGGGGGGGGGGGGCAATTCGAAAATGGAAGAAATCGGTTGGATATAACAAAACGGGCAGACTTGAGACTGAAGTTAACTAAATTGGAACCTGACATAAAATCTCTTTGCAGCAAGCATCAAGCGCAAGGATCTCACTAAATTTAAATAATAAATAATTAAAATAATATAGAAAAATCCTTCATTAAAATTATTTTGTACTTGAATTTCAGTTCTCCATTATATGTTTTGAAAATTTACTTACTGTGTTTGCTCAATAATTTCCTATTGATTTCTTCCTAAAACCTATCATTCAAGTATCTTTTTAGTGAACATTTCAATTTTCGAATATTAAAAATAATGTGTTTGTAATGTGGGGGGGGGGGGGGGGGGATAAGAATTTTAGAAAGGCTTAGGTGGGGCATAAGCACAAAAAAGGTTGGGAAACACTGTACTAGACACAAACTAAGAACTGCATCTTCAATCAATCAATCATGTGCCATGCCGGAAAGCGTGGGCGGTCATGACTCGCCATTTCATTCGATCACCAGAGTTGTGGATCAGCTCAGTGTTCCTGTCTCGTCCATGCCATGTGGCCAAGCCATCCAGGTATTTTCCTCTCGGTCTTCCTCTTGTTCTGTTCCCCTCGATCTTGCCAGTTGTCACTGAGTTCTACAATCCATTTCTTTTCATAACATGTCCAAAAAATGTTGACTGTCTTCGTCTAATTTCTCTAATCAGTCTACGATTTTCATTTGTCTCCTGTAGTACTTGGTCGTTGGCTTTTCTATCTGTCCATGGTACTCTTTGCATTTTCCTCAGAAACCACATTTCTGTAGCCATCAAATGTTTTTCAGCTTGACTGCACATTGTACAAATTTCACATC